>RXON01000053.1:32500-199692 GCA_009667805.1 Leptobrachium leishanense
AGTGTGTGTGTGTGTGGGGGGGGGAGTGTGTGTGGGGGAGTGTGTGTGTGTGGGGGGAGGAGTGTGTGTGTGTGTGGGGGGGGTGTGTGTGGGGGGAGTGTGTGTGTGTGGGGGAGTGTGTGTGTGTGGGGGAGTGTGTGTGTGTGTGGGGGGGAGTGTGTGTGTGTGGGGGGAGTTGTGTGTGTGGGGGGGGGAGTGAGTGTGTGGGGGGGAGTGAGTGTGTGTGTGTGGGGGGAGTGAGTGTGTGTGTGGGTGAGTGTGTGTGGGGGGGAGTGAGTGTGTGTGTGGGTGAGTGTGTGGGGGGAGGGGGAGTGTGTGGGGGGGGTGGGGGGTAGTGTGTGTGTGTGTGTGTGTGGAGGGAGTGTCTTGACATAGGGTATCTGTTAATTACAGAGTGTGCATTGCCGGTGAGCTCCCGGTGTGGAGTGTCTGCGTGATGTCCGTGTTATGGAGAATGCGGTGCCGGTGAGTGATAGTCTGGTATGCAGCATCTGCAGATTATGTGTTGTCGTGTTACAGAGAGTGCGGTGCCGGTGAGTCCTTTGGTGAGAGCCTGGTGGGCAGCTTCTGTGTGCCGTCCATGTTATCGTGTTGCAGAACCTGCCGGGTTTTAATGTTCTGGCTTCTTTCTAGGGGTTCCAGGCCTGTCCGGCTCCCAGTATGGAGAGTCTGATTGCCGAGCTGTGTGGGACTGACCCGTCGGACCCGCTTCCTGTTTGGGTCAGCGGTAATGTGGGCATCTGCTTTAACCAGCTGATCCTGAGTGCCGTCCCGCACGCACTGCTGGCAGTGATCAGCGCTTGCCACGCCGGGGCCCACAGGTAGTGCCTGTGTTATCATTGTGTTAGGATGATTAGGATGGATCGGAGACCCCGGATAACGTGTTGTCTCTCGCCCCATTAGGTCCCGCTCTTCTTGTCCCGCTGGGTGGGCCTGGACGTGCCGGTTGGTCACATCCTTCTTTTTGGGCATTTCCGCTCTTGGTGAGCTGGTGCTTGGAGCAGTCTTCCCTCGCTTGCTTCCCTCAGCTGTTGAAGTCCTCTCGGGAGCGGTCTCCTGTCTGGCTTGGGTAACCCACTTCCTTGCCCTGCTCTCCCTGCGGCGGAAATGGCACGGCAGCTCACGGGGTCCCCTGAGCTTCCTGGTGCCGGTGCCTCTCCAGGTGCCGAGTCTCGTGATCAGTGTGGTGTGGTTGTGTCATGGAGGTGCTGTCTCGGCTCCCCTGAATCTCGTCCTTGTCTCTCGTTTGACGCTCTCGTACCTCAGGCTGGCCTTCATTTTGGCATATTTGGTGGCCTTCCTGGCTCCCCCCACCCTTCCACAAGCTCCCAACGTAGTGTCAATCAATGACGATGGTGACGACCGGTCGCCTCTACTCTCATTCTCTGACTATGGATGGGCACCGGCAGAGGACGGGGAAAGCTGGTGGTCGCGTTTCTTTTACCTCTGGATGAACCCTCTGATGCAGACTGGGGCTAAAGGAGATTTGAAGAGCTTCAAAGATGTCTACCCTCTGCCCCGGCATCTCTGCACCGCAAATGTCCGCCAGGAATTACAGTACTTTCCCAGGACGAAGCGTCTCTCCTCTTCCCTGAACGCAAGCTTTGGGGCTCGCTACTATTCTCTGGGGCTGCTGAAACTTGGTGCCATCTCCTTGGGGTTCATGGGTCCGCTGCTGCTCAATTTGCTGGTGGATTTCATGGAGACCGGTGAGGAGCCCCTGAGCTGGGGTGTCTTGTACACCATGGGTCTGTTCACGAGCGGAGTTCTGGGTGCGCTCCTGCAGAATCAGTTCACGCACGAGGTGAATAAGGTGATGCTGGCGGTAAGAGCGGCCGTGCTGACCAGCGTGTACCGCAAGGCCATCAGGGGAGAGGGGACCAGCCTTGGCACATTCTCCCCTGGAGAGGTGGTGAACTTTATGAGCACGGACACTGACCGCATTTCCAACTTCTGCCGCAGTTTTCATGAGCTGTGGAGCCTTCCGCTGCAGTTTGCCGTCACCCTGTACCTCCTGTACCGGCAGGTGGGAGTAGCTTTCCTCGGGGGGCTTGGACTGGCCCTCCTGCTGGTGCCAGTCAACAAAGTGGTGGCCAGTCGCATAATGGCCAATAACCAGGATATGCTGCAACACAAAGATGCCCGAGTCAAGGTAAGCAGACGTGCCGTCTGGTAGGCCATTGACTGTCCTGTTGCGGTGCTACTGTTAGTTATGCTGTGGATGCCAGTGTTTCTAACTGCAATGCTGCTCCACGTCCCAGTGTGCGTCCCTCTGTCCTTCAGCGTTCGTCCCTCTGTCCTTCAGCGTTCCTTCTGTCTTTCAGCTCATGGCCGAGCTCCTGACTGGCATGCGAGTGGTCAAGTTTTACACCTGGGAAAGTCACTTTGCGTCCAGGGTGGGCGCGCTCCGGGAGAAGGAGCTGCGCAGTCTCCGGGCCATCAAGCTGCTCGACGCAGTGTGTGTTTACTTGTGGGCAGCTCTACCCGTCCTCATCTCCATCATCACCTTCATCACCTATGTACTGCTGGGCCACCAGCTCACCGCGGCCAAGGTCAGTACCGGATCCTGACTACCATCCCTATCATTCCCCTAAATCTGCCCCCTCTGTGCTGCCATTCCGTCACCGTGGATACTCGCAGAGCGGTTCCGGTGCTTGTGCTGTGGATTCTTGGGGTAAATCCATGGTTCTTTCTTGTCGTCGGGCAGGTCTTCACGGCTCTGGCTCTGGTGGGAATGCTGATTCTCCCTCTCAACAACTTCCCGTGGGTTCTGAACGGGGTCCTGGAGGCCAAGGTGTCCCTCGATCGGATCCAGCGCTTCTTGGAACTGCCGGAGCAGAACCTTCTGACCTATTACAGGCAAGGCAAGTATCAGCTGACCAGAGCAGGTGGTGGGAGTGGATGTTCATGTCCCCATGCCGGGGCGTTTTGCAGCCCAGAACATGGAACAAATAGGGAGGCGGCACCTACCATCTGTCCTGTCCTCACTGTGTGTGTGTGTCGGGCTGTTTGTCTCCTCGCTCAGTCTCTCTCTCTCTCTCTCTCTCTCTCCCTCTCTCCCTCTCTCCCTCTCTCCCTCTCTCCCTCTCTCCCTCTCTCCCTAAAATTTGGACATGAAGTGGATGGTTTTCCATCTTTTGGAAGTGTAATGATTTTTGCCCTCAGGTTCTCATTGTGACGGAACCGTTCTCTTCCGTCTGTCCTGACTCTCCAGACACCCCTTCGTTGCGGTCAGCCCAGCTACTGGGAGCGCTGTCCTCAGCGCCTCGAGCAGCTTCACCCGCCTGCTTCTTTTTCTCTGCCCTGGAGCCGTTAGGAATTTTCAGAAGACTGCTCTGTGCCTTCTGAGGTTGAGTGTGTAGTGTAGCGTAGCTGAAGGAGACACCAGACGCTGCTGTATGTTCCAACAGGATTCTCTCTCTCTCTGAGCTCTTTAATGAACAAAACGCCACAATTTATGCTGAGATCCAACAGCCATAATTTGCATAAATGACCCACATTGACCTACTAAAATGCTAATTACATTATGTCAGATATTTACAATAAACATTCCTGTTTCTTCATATCACACATCATTTACATAATCTATTGTAAAAAATCAGTTAGGTTTTGGCTGAGACAATGGTGACTCCCAACCTCTGAGACATGTAAACAGATAGCAGATGAACAAAGAGAAAACCCTTTTGCCTAATCACAAGTTACTCAAACCTATTTTACAATTTATACGAAAGAAAGCATTTGAACTCGCTGCAGGTAGTATCTTTAAAAAAAACAAACACATTTCTACCTAAAGAAATATAAGTATATTTAAAACTAAAGCTACGTCATTTACACTAAACTAATTTAAACTAAAACCAAACAATGTAAAATATATTTAAAATCACACGATACAAATGAACACAAAGTCTCTTGGGGTCTGAAGCGTGGAGCGCCACGTCAGCTCCATGACCACCTCATTCGGTATAATTCCCTCTTGCAAGTAAGTTTTTAAAAAAGTTGTGTAATATGTGGCAGCAAAAAGCCTGAAAACTTCTTTTAATATTGTGTATCCGTCTGGTCCTGGGGCTTTCCCAGAAGGGGTTTGTTGGATTACTGCTGGGATGGGAGCTTCCAAAGAATCACTTTCTGTATGTGGCATTATGGGTAATTTGGTTGTGTCCAGGAAGGAACAGATCTGTGTGTCAGTGGGATAATGTTCATATTCTTTTTAAATTGTATAGTTCAGAATAATATGCTGTGAACAAGTTACTTCTCTTGGTGGGGTCAGTTATTTTATGGTTTTGTCTATTTTTGATGTTTGCTTTAAATGTCTCAGTTTAGAGGCCAGAAGGGAAGAGGCTTTATTCCCTTTAGTATAAAAACACTGTTTAAGTCTTTTCAATGTAAGGGCTGTGTGTGTTGCCGTCAGATATCATCTATTTTCCTCCTGGCATTTGTTATAGAATCTGCCAGGGAGGGGGAAGGGTTGGTTTTGTTAATTTTATTAAGGTCATAAAGCTCTTTCTCCAATGACATCAAGTTGTGTGATCTTTTGTTTATTTAAATGAGGCTCTTTGAATGTAGAAACCTCGCAGGACGCTTTATGTGTGTTCCACACCGTAACGCAACGTACCTTAACCGTGTCATTTACGTCTTAGTATTCCTGAATTGTTTTACTGGCCAGTGATAGATTCTCTTCACCTTCCAGTAAGTAGTCGCCCAATTTCCAGGACCTGTGCTGAGACACCGAAACCGAGTCCGAAAGATGTGGTGGTATCGGTGCATGGTCTGACCAGGAGATATCATGAATGAGGGAATAGTGGACTCACTCACCAGAAACCTATCAATCCTCCAATACATATTGTGTGAGGCAGAATAGTAAGAATAGTCTTTCATTCTCATGCAGCATCCGCCAGACATCGTACAAGCCCTGAGAATGAATAAATTGAACAAGTCTCAGCGGGTTTTTTAGGGGCGAATGTTTGTTTTTCCCCTAGCGGTATCTAAATTCCTGATTTTTCCCTAGTAAATTATGACGGGAAGTCGTAATTTTATTAAAGCTGAAAGGAGGTGAGTATTATTATGCCAAATCTCTCTTTATTATCACTTCCAGCAAGAAAGAGAAAAAAACGTTAACATTGGTGCGTGTAAGGGGCACTCCCTACACAGGTGACAATGGTATGGCCCAAAGGTATAAAGGAATCCCCCCAGTCCACTGTAACTTCCTCTCTTTTTGTAACGTGAGAAGACTAGAAAATCACAAAACAGAGAACCATGAGCAACAGGAATTCATGGACAACAGGTCCTTGAGGAGCACGGAGGCAGGAGACGAACACTGAGCTGAAACGAGAGAAAGTGAGAGTTACCCTCACGCATACCAACAGATGCACATAGACGGCTGAAGTCACAACCATTGAATGGCAACATAACACAGCGCTCCGAGCTACATCCCCCAACTAAAGTCTGAATGAGCTAAATTATGTGGGGGAATCGGGGAGGGAATAATACTCGCCTCCTTTCGTCTTTAATAAAATTACAACTTCCCGTTATAATTTACTAGGGAAATCAGGAATTTTATTACAAGACACGGAGGCTCCTATTATTATGCCAGTTCAAAGCTTAAGACAAAACTGCTTCTGACCAATGTAGCTCGGGTCGAAAATAAAACTCTCTGAATGTGGACTCCCGGAACCAGTCTGCGGCCCGCATAATATCTTCCAAACGGCAACCTGCTGAGAAAGCCCTAGAGGCCATGGCCCCCTGAGCCGTAGATGGAGACATCGATACCTGCCATCGATATCAACCACTGCATCCACCGAGCAAGGGTGGTAGAGGAGACCGGGTGGAAAGGCCGAAGCAAGGAGATAAACAGAGGGCCAGGCAACCCAGTCCGGAGAGACGCTGTGACTGACTTGTACTGGTGGAGGCAGCGCACCGGACATAGCAAAGGTGAGGCCGAGAACGCTGGGTAAAAAACGTGGAGGACCTGGCTTTAGTACTTCTGAAAATTTGAAATTCTACCCCATCAGGTCTATAGGCCCGTACATGAATGTCCAAAGCGCGGACATCTGAAACCCTCTTACAAGAAATTAAACAAAACAACATAAGCAATTTAGCAGATAATTGTTTAATCGTTAGAGACTCATTATCCGGCCATGAGCACAACAGAGCGAAAATGGAATTTACATCCCACACAGCAGAATAGCGAGGCAACGGAGGGCAAGACATGCGTATGCCACGCAACAGACGACAGATAATAGGATGTTGTCCCGCAGGCAAATTTGCAAATCCTTCATGTGATGCAGAAATAGCTGACCGGTAGAGGTTCAAGGTCCTGTAGGCCTTCCCAGCGTCATACTCGTCTGAAAGGAACTTCAAGACGTGTTGGATAGAGGCACAAACGGGATCCAGGTCCCTTCCCACGCACCACCGAACCCATATTTGCCAGGCGTGCCTTTTAAGCCGATCGGGTGCACCAAGGAGCTGCGCCATCATGCTCGAAACGCCTGCAAAAGCGATGGATCTCGTGAGACCAACCAAGCCATGAGTTGGAGGTTGCCATTCATGATCAACGGGTGCGGAGTGCCCTCTGGGTCTAAGAGCAAGTCTTGAACGGACGGGAGTAACCTCGAACAGTCCATGGCCAGAAGTTGAGGGTACCACGCTTGGGTCGGCCACCACGGGGCTATCAATACAATTGAGGTTCCAGACCTGCGTAAGTGAAGGAGCAGCCTCCCTAGGAGCGCGAACGGAGGAAAAGCATAATGCCTCCCCGGAGGCCACGTCTGTAGAAGGCTGTCCGTCGCTACCGCCTCTGGATCTGGTCACCAGCTGAAGAACCGGGGGTGGTGGGTATTGAGGCGAACAGGTCCATGGAGAGGGGACCCCAAATGTTGTAGAGCTGAGCAAAGAGACATGGAAGCAGCTGCTAGAGTACCAGTCCGCGATTGTATTGTGCATGCCTGGAATATACTCCGCCTGAACTTTGATCCTCCATCGCAGGCAGAAATCCCAGAAGGTTCGCGCCAGAAGCGCCAGTGGACGAGATCTCGCACCTCCCAGCTTATTGATATATCTCACCGCCGAGAGATTGTCGAGGCGAAGTAGAATGCAGCAGTTTGACCTGGAACCTGTCAGGCTGCGGATGGCCAAGGATCCAGCCAGGAGCTTGAGACAATTGATGTGCAACGTTCTTTTCTCTGTGGACCAACTGCCCCCCGTTGAGACCGAGCCACACCTGGCTCCCCAGTCGTAAGCGCTGGCATCTGATTCTATCACCATATCGGGAGTGGAGCCGATTATCGCTCTGCCATTCCACACTTCCATATTTTCCAGCCATCATTGAAGCTCTTCTTTGGATGCCTTGTTGAGGTGTACCAGATCTGCATAGGACTGGGCGCTACTTAGAGACCTCGTCTTGAGGCGCTGAAGGGCCCGGTAGTGCAACGGTCCCGGGAACACTGCCTGGATAGAACTGGACAGAAGTCCAATCCGACGTGCCAGATAACAAACTGTAAAACCGGGGAGCGACAGCGCCCTCCTCAGCTCCCTCCTGATATTGCGAAGCTTCTGCTGAGGTAACCGCAGCATTGCGGTTGTTGAGTCTATAACGAATCCGAGGAATTCGAGACGTTGTATGGGTACCAGAACAGACTTGTCGGCGTTGATGAGGAACCCCAGGTCTGTCAATAACGTCACTGTCCAGCGCAGGTGTTGCATCGCTGTTTCGTAAGATGCTGCCATTATGAGGATGTTGTCTAGATATATTACTAATTTGACGCCTCTCGCTCTTAGTAGCGCCATAACCGGACGCAGGAGTTTCGAGAAACACCATGGGGCTGAGGACAGCCCAAAGGGGAGGCACGCAAACTGATATGTCACATCTCGCCATTGGAACTGCAGGAACTGGCGGTGGTCTGGATGAATAGGCATCGTCAGGTACGTGTCGGTCAGGTCGACCTTTGCTAACCAGTCCCCTGTGTTGAGCAAATCTCGGAGACAGTGGATTCCCTCCAATTTGAAATGTCGATAAACGACATAAGCGTTTAATTTCTTTAGGTTTATCACTGGTCTGAAAGAACTCCCCCTTTTTTTGAACTAGAAAAAGGTTGCTGAGGAACCCCTGTGGCCCCAGAGGAGCTGGCTCTATGGCATCCTTGTGTAACAACACCTGAAACCTCTGTGTCTATGAGACTCTCCCTTTCCTGGGGAACATATAGCGGTCTCGGGAGCCCCGATTGAATCGGAATGGACAGGAAATCTATCCGATAACCCGTTACCGTCTGCAGTATCCAAGGATCTGCTGAAATCGACTCCCACACATGGAAAAAAAGTGCGATCCTGCCACCCACCAGCCCCGGAGGGGTAGATGGTAACAGAACCCTTACCTGGGGGTTGTGAGCGTAATTGAGCCGCGTCTGCGGCCACGTCCTGAGCGATTGTACTGCGGGAAGAAGTGGACCTGCTGGTGCTGATACGGCTGACGCTGATTTTGAGCGGGGCTGGAGGTGGCACGAGAGGAACCATAGGAAGAACGCCCGGGCAGTCGTCCTCGTCATCTGCCGGCCCTGCCAAAACACCCTGGTTCTGGGGAAAAACCTTTCTCCTGTTCACCTTGACTTTCTGGATAGTGTTGAACGAACCAGAGTACGAGTTCATATCCTGAATAATGGATTTTGCGAATAAATCCCCTTCAGCGTCAGGCCTGGGTTCATTTGACGCCAGGAATATCAGACCTGGGTCAATTCTTAACAGGATGGATTTTTGGCGCTCCGTAGCCAGAGCGGTATTCGCATTGCCGAGGAGACAGAGGGTGCAGTGAGCCCAACCGCGTAACATTGCCACGTTAGGGGCAATACCTGAAGTATGTGCGTGTTCAATAGTCTCCAGTAACTCTGAAAAAGGACCAAAAACGTCCAATAATTTATCCTGACAGGATCGGAATGAAAAATCAACCCCTTTACGGGGATTCCAGCCAGTATTGGCGAGGAATTGCAACATTTTGTCCCCGAGCTCGGGTGTTTGCAATACATTTTTTGAGGTGATAGGCCTCGGGCATTCAGTGCGGAGCCGTGACCTAGTCTTGGGTAACAGGGATTTACGGACTCGCTTAATCAACATCTTATCAACCCGCGGGGGTGCCACCCAATCTGTCGAGCGGGGATGTTTCAATTTGTCTGGGTCTAGAAAATCATCCTCTGAAGAGCCGTCAGCCGCAGCCGGCCCAGGAAGAGCCAGAGCTGTAGTCTCGACCACAGAATCCTCATCTGAGGATAAATCAGAAATTACAGAGGAAATACTGGAAGAGGTAGACGGAGATGGAGACCGCTCTCTAGCTCTCTTCCAGGACCTTGAATGTTTAGCCCCCTTAGGGGAAATTCTTTTGCGGGGCCGTTCACCGCGTTCAAATGTAGAGGTACCTCTACCATCATTTGCCCTTTTCTTAGCGGCCTGAGGCTGAGTATGTTTAGTTTTGGCCAAGGCTTTGCGAGACCCTTTTCGCTGGTGCATAGTACGTGATGTATGCAAAATCTCTGTGATGGCCACAGTCGCGCCTCTATTCTCCCCCGCAGGGGGAAGGGGAGTTTGAGGGGTGGTTAGAGATCCAGCCGGAACTAACAGAGTAGACCGGGTCTAGGACACAGAACCCATTGCTGAGGCAAAATCATTGAGCGTTTTTGACAGGATGTCCATGGTGGCCTGTGTCAGTGGCAGAATGGGAGGGGGAGGCTCCTTCAATAAAACGGGTGGCTGCTGTGAGGAAGAGCTGCCGGAGGGGCTATCCGAACTCTCCCCCGTCATTCTGACCTGTTCTTTCGAGGTAGAGGCGCGGGGATGCAGCATCACACTGAAGTATTTCTGTAACTGTAACACTTAAATGCTCTTGAACCCAGGACATACTTGAAAACTAGAGAAATCTCAATGTATCCTTCCTAGTAAAAATCTTCATAAATAAAGTGCAGGCTTCCAAATGACCGCGAGGGAAACGATGCGTGTGAAACAAAGTAGGCGGGGCCGCATGAGCAGGAAACAGCGCGAGATACCTCAGAGCCTGTAATGGCTGCCGCTGCAGAAATCCCGCGAAACAAACCCCCGGCCCAACACTAACGGCTGAAAAGCCAAACGAACGAGGGAAAAAAACAGCCGCCGAATCCCGGTATACACAGGGGAAAATACCCCCGTGAACCGGAAACGGCAGATGCCGGGAAATGACACCCCCAGGTCCAAGGCTGCAAATTTCCACAAATAAAAAATGAAAACAAGTATAGTTATACATAAAACAAGTATAAATGAGTGCGCAAGAGCACAATTAACTGAATATAAAAATCATCAGTAGAAACAAGAAAATAAATTCTTTCTGTCAAGTAGGATAGAAAACATACTTATCTCACTGGAAGCAAGAAAAGAGGAAATTACAGTGGACTGGGGGGGGTTCCTTTATACCTTTGGGCCATACCATTGTCACCTGTGTAAACGTTTTTTTCTCTTTCTTGCTGGAAGTGATCATAAAGAGATTTGGCATAATAATAGGCACCTCCGTGTCTTGTAATAAAATCATAGTTTAAAGTGAAATTAGTATCGCCACAGCGTATCCTTCTAGTGTTGGAACTTGGTCAGGAGACGTGTCCTCCTTTTCAAGAATCTCAATTGGTGGGAGTTTGGGACGTGTGCATTAATAATGGTATAAGGTATATTGTTAACATTACCCGTCCACAATACATATCTCCCCGTCAGGGTCCTCAATCACCCTATCGGTTGACACAGCTACATGTTTACTAAAAAAAAGGGAAACCCCTCTTACCTTTCTATTATAACATGTATGAAATTGAATAGGATATTGTTTAGCTCCGGTTTTAGGAACCTGGCCACATTTGTAGTGTGTTTCTTGCACACATAGGACATCGGCTTTAAGGGATTTAGCCTCTTTATAAAGCATTTTCATTCTGTGCCAGAAATTCAGCCGTCTGGCATTAAATGATACCACTCTCAGGACCAGAATGAAGCTATTTATTTATTTATTTCTAAAGGATTTTACCAGGAAGGATACATTGAGATTTCTCTCGTTTTCAAGTATGTCCTGGGTTCGAGAACATTGAGTGGTTACAGAAATACAAAGTAATAAATGCAAGATATTAACACAAAAACAAATATACAGATTAACAGAAAAATAAATATGTAGGAAATAAAGTCATTATGTTACATGTTATGATACATGCTATCAGGCCTCAAAATTTCCACTCGCCTACTAGCATTTGGCAAGTGGAAATTACATGAGGGCGAGTGGGAATGCAGATGCAGGCAGGGCAGGATATGGTTAGGTGGGGTAACTAGTGGCGAGTAATTCTTAAGGCCTGGCTAGTAGCTTGGGACTTGAAATTTTGAGCCCTGCATGCTATGTATCGGGCTAAACATTTTGAACACTAATGGGTCTGAGCGTGAATGTTGTGGTGGAATCATTTTGTCAGGGGCTGTTAGCATGTCAACAATAACAAATTTTGGTACTTAATAAAAACCTGGCCACAATGTTTAGTGGTATATTACATGTTGCAAGATGCATGCTGATGGATGGTAGGGAGGAAAAAAACAGGAAAATAAAATCAAAAATAAAGTGGTGTATATATAAAAGAATATGGGCTAGAAGGAGGAGAGTAAAAAATTCCCCTCCTGCAAAAACATTTAAGGCCAACGGGAACAACAGGTTTGCATGAACTCATTAACCTTATCTTTTTTTTTTTTTTTTTTTTTTTTTTTGAGAAAACAATTTATTTCTAAAAAATATTATTTTTGTACCTAATTTTATTTCCCCAAACATAGACAATTATGCCATTTAATATTTTCCTATGTTGAATACAACGCAAGTACTACATCATAATCATAAAATGTTATAGATTGGGTTCCAGGGGTAATTATAAGGCTCTGGGGAAATTTTATATTTCTGTTCTGCCTTGGTTGTCCATTCTGGCATAACTTTATACATGGAATGCTATATCACCTCCCTCCAATTTATGTTGGACAGATGAAGAGTTTGTCTGGAATCAGATTATTTGAGAATTTAAGATTTTTTTAAGGTAAGGTTTGGATATTCTCTAAAGTTATAGGGGTTCATCACTAATTACTAATCATTTGCACAGAATACTTTAATTTGGAGAAGCAGTAGCTGGATACAGATGGTGAGGAAAGGGGCAGTAATGCTTAGACAAATGGGGGTTGTTCTTTAAATTCCTGAAGTCTCCCGTATTGTGCTGTCCAGACTTAATCGAGGACGCATTCCATTTTTCTGCATTATTTTTTCCATTTGTGGCTGTGTCATGTCACGCAAGCGCTGGCTCATGTTGCCTGAGGATGTGAGAAATAAATAGAGCATGTACCCAGGGATTAGTACCATAGAAGAGAGTGCCATCAGCCAACCTATACCTTGACCCCAAGCTGGATACACATATCGCCCAAGGGTGAGAGGGGTCATTTCCACCGCACTGAAAATGAAGACACTCAGACAAACGAAAGGAGTAAAGTAGGCCCAACATAATTTCCACCAAGAACAAGGCTGGTAGCCAATCATCTCTTCAATGTCTTGATAAAATCGGTCCACACCATAACACCATGAAATGGATACAGTTTCAAAGAAAACCAGGAACAGGAGACACATCCCACTAGCAGAATAGTAGTCAAACAGCTTGAAAACATAAAGCCCACCCTGAGTTATATTAGAAAATCCAACAATGAAAGAGATGAAACCGACAACAGCAATGAAGATTTTCTTCCTGCTTCTCAAAAGTTGTGGGTACTCATCCACCAGGGCTGTGATAAACCCCTCCACAGTACAGAACTGACTATCGAGTCCTAACATCACCAGCATGGAAAAAAAGAGAATGGACCACACGGGAGACATGGGAAGTTGTGTAACTGCTTGCGGATATGCCAGAAAAGCCAGACCGGGACCTGATGCTGCCAATTCTTGAATGGGTTTCTTGGTTATTTGTGACATGAAGCCAACAATGGAGAAAATCACAAGTCCGGCAAACATACTTGTGAAAGAGTTTATTCCACAAACAATAATGGAGTCCCTTGATGCACCTTGATGCACTTCTCACGTTGGCAGGAACAAGAGCCATTAACCTTATCTTATAGGCTAATAACTTTCAGTACATCACACACACACACCACACACACACACACACACACACCATATTAATATCTATGCAAAAATAAAGGAATACTTTTTTTTTTTCTTTCCTACGTCATTAAACCTTTTTGTGTTTATCAGCGAACATCTAGAACTGGAACCATTGCATAAACCTCCTAGGCTTGTGTCCGGTGTTATGAAGCCAGGCTATATAATAAATACACTTCAAATAAACTGTAAAACATTTCTTCACTCTTTGACCCTTTTCTGTTTCCAAGCATTTAAGTCTATTCAAGTCCATTCGGGTCTATACAAGCCCATTCAAATCTATATGATGGTCTCGTGATGATCCATAGGAGTTGTACGTCGAAAGTCCTATGTAGAAGATTCTTTCAACTTGTTTGTATACTTTTACAGCCATTCACCCAAAGAGTTCCTAAGAATAACATGTATTTGTCGAATTGTAGAAAATAGCAATTTGAATGTATTTTGTAATTGTTCAGGAGTCAATTCCATTTAAGCCTCTATAGCCAGTTTTGTGAATTAATCATGAGGTAGCTCTGTTCTTCTAACCTTCTTAGGACGGACCAGTGTTTGTGGGTCGGCTGGGGTGAGTTCAGAGTTTAATTTGGAAGCTACTTGAATGGCTTCATTTTGTAGAGGATATAATCCTGTCCAGTCTGTTATGGCTGAATAACAGTTTAGTGGGGAATCCCCATCTGTACCTTATCTCCGTCTTTTGCAAAGACAGATGTCAAGGGGGAAAACTCCCGTCTCTTGCAAAGAGTCATGGGGGACAGGTCTTGGAACACTTTAAAACACTTTACCATCCAGGCAGTGACCAAATTCTGTTACTTTCAACTCAAAAACATTGCCTGTGTCCGCCCCTTTCTGACACAAGATACCACAAAAGTGCTGGTTCATACTCTTGTCATCTCACGACTTGACTACTGCAACCTGCTCCTCATTGGCCTCCCCAACTCCCATATTGCCCCTGCAATCTGCAATGAATGCAGGGGCCAGGCTTATTTTTCTCACCAAACGCACCTCGCGTGCCTCCCCACTCTGCCGGTCCCTCCATTGGCTTCCTGTACGTTCCAGGATACAGTTTAAAATACTGATGCTCACGTTCAAATTGCTCAATAACTCAACTCCTCCCTACATGTCTTCGTTACTCCGCAAGCACGTCCCATCTAGACAACTCCGTTCAGCAGGTGATCTCCTGTCATCAGTCTACAGACGCACAGCCAACTCTCACCTCCAAGACTTCTCAAGGGCAGCACCGGTCCTGTGGAATGATTTGCCTCACCCTATAAAACTCTCCCCTGACCTTCAGGCCTTCAAGAAATCCCTCAAAACCCATCTCTTCAGATTAGCGTACCACATCACTTACGCAACTCATCCCTCTGCTCACCTACTCACACTTGATTGAAGCCGCTTCTATGGCCCCACCCAAACCACTGGCACTAATGATCCTGCTATCTAGTGCAATTCCTCTTGTTTTCCTCAACCCCCAATCCTTATAGACTGTAAACTCCTATGAGCAGGGCCCTCTACACCTCTTGTTTCCATCATATGTCTATTTATATGTATCTCGTTCCCTTTGGTTATTGTAAAGCGCTGCAGAAACTGTTGGCGCCATATAAATGATGATCATAACAATAATGTTCAAACTCCTTAGGGAATCCTTGCCTTCCTATTATTTGAAGGTAATTCTCCATAACTTTGTAAAAGTGGATTCTGGCAATTGTATCCTTAGGAGCACTTTTAGGAGTTTTAGGGGACTGTAACATCTCTGTGCCCGCATGGACACCCGGGTTCTCCTCGTGGCTCTCACACCTTTCTCTAGTACCTTAGCCACAGCTTGGTCAGAATAGAACTGGTTTAATCAAATTGACGGGGACAGACAGAAGGCATTTACATATAAAAAGAATCACAGCCTCTTCTAGGAGGACCTAATCACACTGATACAGATAATTGTACAAATGGACCTCTTGGAATGAGAAATCTAATTACATTAGGTAGACAGTACAGTAAACATTACACATTACAGTAAACCTTTCTTAACCTAAGACAATGGGTGCCAGCAGATTACAGTCTATTCAAATACACAGATAACATCTTAGAAACTCCATTCTGTCTCCAGCCATTAAAACACATTTTTCCAGAGGGAAACCGTCACTGTCTGGAAAGAAATTTATAATTTTTTTATTTTTTTTAATTGAAGAGTTTTTTATTTCAACTACAAGCGATACTGAGTGGCATAAAACAGTTTCAAATAAGTAAAAGTGATACAGGTTGTGCTTTCCGAGTATTAACTAAAGGCATGAAATACGTTTAAGCATTTAGGACTATCGATACGTGACTGCTACAGAAGACTATGCGATTGAACCCGAGTGGTTCAGTGATACAACGGAACGCTCTCAACAACACGCAGCAGATTGGTAATACGTAGTCCAAGTCCGAAAGAGTGAGATATCTTCTGAGTATTACAGTGTCTGTGGGCGGAATGTTACCTGTTTACCCATCAAGTATAAGGGCTACTAGATAAGGACCTGCCATTTAGTAGTAAAGGTTTCTACAAAAAAAAAAACACTTGGGTTTGTTTTTGTGTGATTTATCTCAAAACTCTTGTAATCTGTTCCACTGGCAGTGTCAATGCCGGTAGCTACTTATTATATGTTTGGAATTGAAATGTACTAGATGTCTATAAAGGATCTAAGAAGTGAGGTGAAGCATCGATAAGAAGTAGATGTGAATGATGAGTAAGGTGAGATAAACGGAGTATCAATATATGGAGAAGTAGAGAATGAAAAAGGGGTGAGAAGAAGATAGATGTCGAGGAGTAAGGCAAAGTATTTAGTACCGCTACAGAACTCAGTGGAAGTAGAGAAAAGGGAAGAGGGAAAGAAAAAAAAAAAAAGGGGTGGGGGAGAGGGAGGGGTTTTGGTGATATTAAGAATGTGTCATGTAATCTGTTAATGATTCAGAACGCGCTGCTTTCCCATCTGCACAAGTAGCAAGAGCCTCTGCACTCACAGGTGTCAATGCTCTGCGGTGTTTGGCTCCTCCGCCCGCCCGCTACCCTCCTCCAGCTCGTTTCCCAGTCGTGTCAAAGGGCAATATGCCGACCAGTGATACCAGACTTCTAGATGGTGTTGCGCCGCCTTTGAGGAAGTGAGGGCTAGTTCCTCGTTTGATCTCAAGATTTCCATTCTGTTAATCAACAATTTCATAGAAGGCGTGGTGGCCGATTTCCAGAAAATCGGTATCAGTGACCTCGCTACCAGAAGAATTCGGAGCAATAACGATTTCTTCATGGATGTCACTGAGAATGGGAGCTGTAGAAGCAGAAAGACTTGGGCTGTGAAGTCCAGATCTACGTCCATAGTATTGCGTATGAGCTGTCGAACCTTGCTCCAGAATGGTTCAAGTAAGGTACAATCCCACCATATATGAATGTAAGTGCCGAGTTCAACATTGCATCTCCAGCAATTCGGCGATATGGTGATGTTAAACGTGGCCAGGAGAGCTGGTGTGCGGTACCAGAAGGTTAATGTTTTGTATGATGTTTCCTGTAATTTAGTGATCTGTGATCCCGAATGTATGAGGGTCAGTGAGAAATTATAAATTTAACTCAGCCGGGCTAATATGAAAAAGTAGCCAATAATAGTTCCAGACACGCGGCTACAAAAGCTGCGTCGCCTGGTTCAGAGGAACCGGCGACCACTGAAATCCTTTGCACTGTGTGCCGTGCGTTTTGATGGTTGCAGGAGATGGCAAACAGCCCCAAAATCTCCCGTTTAACTGCTAGGCCATAGTCGGGGGCGGACTGACCCATCGGGCACTGCCCGCAGGTCAGTGGGGGCCCGGTTTTTATCATTGCCGGCTGCCGCGTGCTTCCTACAAGTGGCCGCCGGCTTGAAACTCTGCCACTCACGTGGGTTCCACCAGCCAGCCGCGATCTCGCAAGATCACGCGGCTTGCTGGTGGAACTCACGTGAGCAGCAGAGTTTCAAGCCGGCGGCCGCTTGTAGGAAGCATGCAGCGGCCAGCAATATTTTGCAGAAGGGGCCTGGCAGAGGAGAGGTGAGCTGGGGCAATATATATCCATGTGTGAGCTGGGGCAATATATATCCATGTGTGAGCTGGGGCAATATATATCCATGTGTGAGCTGGGGCAATATATATCCATGTGTGAGCTGGGGGCCAATATATTTCCATGTGTGAGCTGTGGGCAATATATATCCATGTGTGAGCTGCTGGGGGCAATATATATATCCATGTGTGAGCACAGTAATGTACATGTGGGTGTTGTGTTGTAGGGGGTGAGTTTTTTATGGGTGTGGCCTCCTGTGGGTGCGACACAAGGGGCCCCATGATCTCCTATTGCCCGAGGGCCCCATTAGTTGTAAGTTCGCCCATGGCCATAGTCTGTAGGCAGGAGGCAAGCCCACAGCCCCCTCCAAGTCGCACAGGGACTTTGGTAAGTGATGTGCTCTGAGTCTGTGGCATTAGGCATAACCGAGTGTAGTAGAGCCCTAACATAACCATGTAGCTCTGAGGGTGTGATCGAGTCAGGTATACCCCTGAATCTCAGATTATTTCCTCTACTACGTTCCTCTAAATCTGGAAGTTGGGTTAAAACAAAGTCCAGTTTTGATTCTAGCTGTGTTATCTTACTTGCACAAACTTCACTGGGGTTTGAAACAGATGTGATGTCCTCTGCGATTCTGTACGTATCGAAAGCTCGTTAACGTCCTTTCTAATCACTGCAAGATCTTTGGTAAAATCATTGCGGATTTCGAGATGCAGGTTTCCTTGAAACTTCTCAAATAGTGCCATCATCTGTGATAAGGATGGAGGTTGGTCTGTATCCTTATTGATGCTTGCTGCTGCCTGAGAGGACTGTGAGGCCTGTTTGCTGGATTGAGGCCTATCCTCGATTTGCTTACTCTGTGGTGATCTGCTTCTGTCCGTTTGCTTCACAGAACCTGAACTTTTCTCTGCCATTTTCGTTTACCTTATTCCTTGGGTAGTTTAGTGACGCTTGCTCTGTGTGTGCTATTGTTCAAATATCAATTTCAGCCTCTTTTTAAACTTCTGTAACCTGCTGTTTCCAGAGCTCTCCTAACACGCTGCCATCATGGATGATGCCAAGCCACGCCCCCTCATCTCTCAGTATCTGCCCCTGTGTCTGTGTGTCGGGCTGTTTGTCTCCCTGTAACGGTCTCTGTCTCTCAGTTCCCTCCTCAGACCCGTCGTCTGTCGTCGAGTTTAGCGACGCGCTGTTTTCCTGGGGAGACGCTCAGGGATCGGAGCAATGCGGGGCACTTCAGCTCTGCGTTCAACATCTCTGCATCCAGAAGGTGAGCGCGGCGCATGCAAAACAGAAAAACACACCCCACTGTGTTACCCCATGTCTCGCCCTCATACCCCCCTCTGTGTTGCCCTGTCTCGCCCTCATATCCCCCTCTGTGTTACCCTGTGTCTCGCCCTCATACCCCCCCTGTTACCCCGTGTCTCGCCCTCATACCCCTCTCTGTGTTGCCCTGTGTCTCTCCCTCATACACTCCGCTGTGTTACCCCGTGTCTCGCCCTCATACCCCTCTCTGTGTTGCCCTGTGTCTCACCCTCATATCCCCCTCTGTGTTACCCTGTGTCTCGCCCTCATACCCCCCCTGTTATCCCGTGTCTCGCCCTCATACCCCTCTCTGTGTTGCCCTGTGTCTCGCCCTCATACCCCCCTCTGTGTTGCCCTGTGTCTCTCCCTCATACACTCCGCTGTGTTACCCTGTGTCTCGCCCTCATACACCCTGCTCTTACCCCGTGTCTCGCCCTCATACCCCCTCTGTGTTGTCCTGTGTCTCGCCCTCATACCCCCCCTGTTACCCCGTGTCTTGCCCTCATACCCCCCTGTGTTGCCGTGTCTCGCCCTCATACCCCCCTCTGTGTTGCCCTGTCTCGCCCTCATATCCCCCTCTGTGTTACCCTGTGTCTCTCCCTCATACACTCCGCTGTGTTACCCCGTATCTCGCCCTCATACCCCCCTCTGTATTGCCCTGTCTCGCCCTCATATCCCCCTCTGTGTTGCCCTGTCTCGCCCTCATATCCCCCTCTGTTACCCCATGTCTCGCCCTTATATCCCCCTCTGTGTTGCCCGGAGTCTAGCCCTCATATCCCCCTCTGTGTTGCCCTGTGTCTCGCCCTCATATCCCCCTCTGTGTTGCCCTGTGTTTCGCCCTCCTATCCCCCTCTGTGTTGCCCTGTGTCTCTCCCTCTTACACCCTGCTGTTACCCTGTGTCTCTCCCTCTTACACCCTGCTGTTACCCTGTGTCTCTCCCTCATACACTCCGCTGTGTTACCCCGTGTCTCGCCCTCATACCCCTCTCTGTGTTACCCTGTGTCTCGCCCTCATACACCCTGCTGTTACCCCGTGTCTCGCCCTCATACCCCCTCTGTGTTGTCCCGTGTCTTGCCCTCATACCCCCCTGTGTTGCCGTGTCTCGCCCTCATACTCCCTGCTGTTACCCTGTCTCGCCCTCATTCCCGTGTTGCCCCGTGTCTCGCCCTCATACACCCTGCTGTTACCCCGTGTCTCGCCCTCATACCCCCCTGTGTTGTCCCGTGTCTTGCCCTCATACCCCCCTGTGTTGCCGTGTCTCGCCCTCATACCCCCTGCTGTTACCCTGTCTCGCCCTCATACCCGTGTTGCCCCGTGTCTCGCCCTCATACACCCCGCTGTGTTACCCCATGTCTCGCCCTCATACCCCGCCTCTGTGTTGCCCTGTGTCTCTCCCTCATACCCCCGTTACCCCGTGTCCTGCCCTCATACCCCCCTCTGTGTTGCCCTGTCTCGCCCTCATATCCCCCTCTGTGTTACCCTGTGTCTCTCCCTCATACACTCCGCTGTGTTACCCCGTGTCTCGCCCTCATACCCCTCTCTGTGTTGCCCTGTGTCTCGCCCTCATACCCCCCTCTGTGTTACCCTGTGTCTCTCCCTCATACACTCCGCTGTGTTACCCCGTGTCTCGCCCTCATACCCCTCTCTGTTGCCCTGTGTCTCGCCCTCATACCCCCCTCTGTGTTGCCCTGTGTCTCTCCCTCATACACTCCGCTGTGTTACCCCGTGTCTCGCACTCATACCCCTCTCTGTGTTGCCCTGTGTCTCACCCTCATACCCCCTCTGTTACCCTGTGTCTCGCCCTCATACACCCTGCTGTTACCCCGTGTCTCGCCCTCATACCCCCTCTGTGTTGTCCTGTGTCTCGCCCTCATACCCCCCCTGTTACCCCGTGTCTTGCCCTCATACCCCCTGTGTTGCCGTGTCTCGCCCTCATACCCCCCTCTGTGTTGCCCTGTCTCGCCCTCATATCCCCCTCTGTGTTACCCTGTGTCTCTCCCTCATACACTCCGCTGTGTTACCCCGTATCTCGCCCTCATACCCCCCTCTGCATTGCCCTGTCTCGCCCTCATATCCCCCTCTGTGTTGCCCTGTCTCGCCCTCATATCCCCCTCTGTGTTGCCTTGTGTCTCGCCCTCATATCCCCCGCTGTTACCCCATGTCTCGCCCTTATATCCCCCTCTGTGTTGCCCGGAGTCTAGCCCTCATATCCCCCTCTGTGTTACCCCATGTCTCGCCCTCATATCCCCCTCTGTGTTGCCCTGTGTCTCTCCCTCTTACACCCTGCTGTTACCCTGTGTCTCTCCCTCATACACTCCGCTGTGTTACCCCGTGTCTCGCCCTCATACCCCTCTCTGTGTTGCCCTGTGTCTCTCCCTCATACCCCCCTCTGTTACCCTGTGGCTCGCCCTCATACACCCTGCTGTTACCCTGTGTCTCGCCCTCATACCCCCTCTGTGTTGTCCCGTGTCTTGCCCTCATACCCCCCTGTGTTGCCGTGTCTCGCCCTCATACTCCCTGCTGTTACCCTGTCTCGCCCTCATTCCCGTGTTGCCCCGTGTCTCGCCCTCATACACCCTGCTGTTACCCCGTGTCTCGCCCTCATACCCCCTCTGTGTTGTCCCGTGTCTTGCCCTCATACCCCCCTGTGTTGCTGTGTCTCGCCCTCATACCCCCTGCTGTTACCCTGTCTCGCCCTCATACCTGTGTTGCCCCGTGTCTCGCCCTCATACACCCCGCTGTGTTACCCCATGTCTCGCCCTCATACCCCGCCTCTGTGTTGCCCTGTGTCTCTCCCTCATACCCCCGTTACCCCGTGTCCTGCCCTCATACCACCCTCTGTGTTACCCTGTGTCTCGCCCTCATACCCCCTCTATGTTGCCGTGTCTCGCCCTCATACACCCCGCTGTTACCCCATGTCTTGCCCTCATACCCCCTCTGTGTTACCCTGTGTCTCTCCCTCATACACCCCGCTGTGTTACCCAGTGTCTCGCCCTTATACCCTCCTCTGCGTTTCCCTGCGTGTCGCCCATGTTTCCCTCGTCACACCCATGTATCTCCTGCACTGCATGGAGCACGCGGCGTGCCCCGGCATTGGCTGCGGGTGACTTCATGTGGTTTCTCTCGCCCGCAGGGCTCGCTGGTTGCCGTGGTCGGTAAAGTCGGCAGTGGGAAGTCATCTCTGCTGGCGGCTATAACCGGAGAGCTTAGCAGGTGAGTGCATCCCCTCCCCCGCCACCGGGCTGGCTGGTCAGGATGTGGTGAGGATGTGTTCTGTCTTTCAGGATGCGGGGGGACCTGCTTGTGGCCCCCGAGGAGCCAGGCTTTGGTTACACCGCGCAGGAGCCCTGGATTCAGTTTGCCACAATCAGAGAGAACATCCTGTTTGGGAAGGAAATGAATGCAGCTCTGTACCAGGAGGTCCTGGAAGCCTGCGCCCTCGCGGACGACCTGAGTGTGAGGGCTGCGCGGTGCGCGTGCTGGACACCATGTGCACTGAGCGAAGCTGCTCTGCCACTGACCTGCCTCCACACCTTAGCGCGCTGTATTGTGTGCTCACAGACGCTCAGCGTTGATGCGCATTGCAATTATTTTGTGTATGGCTGCCTTCCTATCGGCCTGGCTCTGCCTGACCCGCTCATAATGCCATGCTTTAACCCCAGATCCCATTGCATGGCTTGGTATCGCATCTTTCTCAGACCCAGGAGATGGGGCGTTACCCCCGGGGGTCTGATGCCAGGAGGCACAGCATGGCCAGGGTCACATTGCGTCCCTTACCTGTTCAGACCCTCTAGAGTTGCTCTGTTGGTCGGGTCTCCCTGGTACAGTGGCCGTCATGCTGGTTTGGTTCAGACATGCCCGCATGGCGCAGTTTAGGTTGTGCCGCGCAGACTGGCACCTTGATTCCCCAGAGCTTTGATTCCTAAGTTCCTCCTCGGTCCTTTTAGATTTTGCCGGCCGGTGATCAGACAGAGGTCGGTGAGAATGGCGTCATGCTCAGCGGGGGGCAGAAGGCCCGGGTGGCATTGGCTCGAGCTGTATACCAGGTAATGTGGGAACTTGAGTAGGAAACTACAAATGGCGCCTGTCACTGAGGTTAGAGCAGTAGTGCTGCCGCCTTTCAAGGATATGTAGGTAGTGCCTGAATCTACCGACAAGTATTAGAAGAAAGAGGGGTAATCCTGAATGGGCGCTGCACTTAGGAATTTCTCTGAATGGAGAAATTCGGGTGAATGTTCCTGGTTGAACAAACTCTTAAGCACAGAACTGTAATACAAAATATTATAGTGGTACATATAACATCCGTAGGTCTAGTAGAAGTGAATGCCGTGGGTGTATAAATAGCAAGCTCTTGGTAGGATCTGTGATAACGGTTTATACAGTTATAACATGGAGTTCATACAAGAACATTTGTTGGTAGACACAGATGCATAATATATTTGGTATAATACAATTGTGGAATTAAACAATTGTGGAACTTGAACATAGGGGTATGCTGCTATCAGTGTGGACAAACGATGCTGTTGAAATGGGGACGTCCGGTCAGAGATACGTGCTACGGCAGAATATATAGTGCGTGCTAAGGCAGCATAATAAGAGATATGTGCTTGGCAGCGTACAAAATAAGTATGTCCAGGGGGATTGTATAAAAAAGAATGTCCGAGAGGATTGAAAAGATGATAATCCTTCAGTGATTCGTGCCACCTTGTGGTTGAAGGAGAACAGTGGTCAGTGTCTCCCGGTGAATAGCTTGAGGAGTGAAGGAAAAATGTTCTTTTATCCTCTGCTGCCACCTTGTGGCCAAAATGTGGAAATTTTATCTTCTTTTTTTTCTTTTTTCTTTTCCTAGTCGGAGCAGGACCTCGGGGGAAGAGATAGAGAAGCGGAATAGTGCATTAAACAAATGACTTAAAGTGAATAGGTAAAACGATGGCAACTCACATGGTCCTGAGCCGGTAATGATACCACGCTCACTCGGGAAAGCCTCCCCAGCCTGTAAAGGCGGCTGGGCTCCCTTCTTTTCCCACCGCTGATTGGTTCCTTATTTTTGCCTTAGGCTTGCGGCCTCCGCTGGGCTGAAGTCCTCGCTGTGCAAAAGCTGGATTCTGTCCTGCGGGAGAGAAAACCGGGCCTGGAAGGACTAGGATACAGGGTTTAAGGGAAAAAAAGGTTTTTAATGGCTAATTAAATAAAGTGACAACAATGGTTGTACAAAGTATAACAACAAAATAAAATCAAATAAAGGGGGTCCAGGACGCGTTTCGCCAGGTAGAACTGGCCTCTTCAGCTGGATATAGCCCCTTTAGTGTTAGTCCGGCTTTTATACAGTATTCGGTAGTTACTGTTTACTTTCGTTTTGGTTTGACCGTTTTTGCGCGCATGCGCGTTGCGGTGGAGATCATTGGTCCTCAGGTTGTCCGGTCACATGTCCGCGATCGGCCAATCAGTTCATCGGTTTCAGTTTCTCCGCGGAGAAAGGGCGATCTAGATGCCGGGATGGGTCAAAAAGGTCTCTGATGTTTAACCTTCGCTTTTAAGAGATAACAGACTGTGTTCAAAGTGATCTGTAGTTGTCCATATACTAAATTGAAATGGTTTAAATAAACCATAATAACAGTTACACCTCTCCCTTAGTCATGGTTCCTTATACTCTAACTTCCCCATTTACATTTGCTCCCACTACCCATCAGAGGGTTAAACGTAATTTCACCCCCACCTTGCCATCCATCTGCCCAGGAATCCTACCGCTGGATGGCAAAGGTTATGATCTCCCTAGGTCCTCAATCTCTACCATTTTTTCTTAGGAGACCTACTATTTTAAGTGTTTATTTAAACCATTTCAATTTAGTATATGGACAACTACAGATCACTTTGAACACAGTCTGTTATCTCTTAAAAGCGAAGGTTAAACATCAGAGACCTTTTTGACCCATCCCGGCATCTAGATCGCCCTTTCTCCGCGGAGAAACTGAAACCGATGAACTGATTGGCCGATCGCGGACATGTGACCGGACAACCTGAGGACCAATGATCTCCACCGCAACGCGCATGCGCAAAAACGGTCAAACCAAAACGAAAGTAAACAGTAACTACCGAATACTGTATAAAAGCCGGACTAACACTAAAGGGGTTATCCAGCTGAAGAGGCCAGTTCTACCTGGCGAAACGCGTCCTGGACCCCCTTTATTTGATTTTATTTTGTTGTTATACTTTGTACAACCATTGTTGTCACTTTATTTAATTAGCCATTAAAAACCTTTTTTTCCCTTAAACCCTGTATCCTAGTCCTTCCAGGCCCGGTTTTCTCTCCCGCAGGACAGAATCCAGCTTTTGCACAGCGAGGACTTCAGCCCAGCGGAGGCCGCAAGCCTAAGGCAAAAATAAGGAACCAATCAGCGGTGGGAAAAGAAGGGAGCCCAGCCGCCTTTACAGGCTGGGGAGGCTTTCATTACTGGCTCAGGACCATGTGAGTTGCCATCGTTTTACCTATTCACTTTAAGTCATTTGTTTAATGCACCATTCCGCTTCTCTATCTCTTCCCCCGAGGTCCTGCTCCGACTAGAAAAAGAAAAAAGAAAAAAAAGAAGATAAAATTTCCACATTTTGGCCA
Organism: Leptobrachium leishanense; assembly: GCA_009667805.1. Classification (NCBI taxonomy): domain Eukaryota; kingdom Metazoa; phylum Chordata; class Amphibia; order Anura; family Megophryidae; genus Leptobrachium; species Leptobrachium leishanense. The sequence goes on from RXON01000053.1 coordinate 57,618, forward strand.
CAAGGTGGCAGCAGAGGATAAAAGAACATTTTTCCTTCACTCCTCAAGCTATTCACCGGGAGACACTGACCACTGTTCTCCTTCAACCACAAGGTGGCACGAATCACTGAAGGATTATCATCTTTTCAATCCTCTCGGACATTCTTTTTTATACAATCCCCCTGGACATACTTATTTTGTACGCTGCCAAGCACATACAGTTGTGTTCAAAATGATTCAACCCCCACTGAAATTGAGTGTTTTGGCCAGTTTGACATTGATTTTGATCATTCAGTCATCTTGCTTACAATTAAATCAAAGAGGCACGTGTAGGTCAGACAAATATAACATAACATTTATAATGAAATAACCACAAATGTCTTTTCTGTGCTCACATCATTATCAGTTTTATTCAACCCCCAAGTGACATTCAATCTTAGTACTTAGTACAACATCCTTTTACAGTTATAACAGCTTTTAAACGTGAAGCATAGCTTGACACAAGTGTCTTGCAGCCATCTACGGGTATCTTCACCCATTCGTCATGGGCAAAAGCCTCCAGTTCAGTCACATTCTTAGGCTTGCGCACTGCAACTGCTTTCTTTAAGTCCCACCAGAGGTTCTCAATCGGATTTAAGTCAGGTGACTGCGATGGCCACTCCAAAATGTTCCAGCCTTTAATCTGCAACCATGCTCTAGTGGACTTGGAGGTATGCTTGGGATCATTGTCTTGTTGAAAGGTCCAACGTCTCCCAAGCCTCAGGTTTGTGACGGACTGCATCACATTGTCATCCAATATCTCCTGGTACTGAAGAGAATTCATGGTACCTTGCACACGCTGAAGCTTCCCTGTACCTGCAGAAGCAAAACAGCCCCAAAGCATGATTGACCCCCCGCCATGCTTCACAGTAGGCAAGGTGTTCTTTTCTTCATAGGCCTTGTTCTTCCTCCTCCAAACATAGCGTTGATCCATGGGCCCAAACAGTTCTAATTTTGTTTCATCAGTCCACAGAACACTATCCCAAAACTTCTGTGGTTTGTCCACATGACTTTTGGCATACTGCAGTCGACTCTTCTTATTCTTTGGAGACAGCAAGGGGGTGCGCCTGGGAGTTCTGGCATGGAGGCCTTCATTACGCAGTGTGCGCCGTATTGTCTGAGCTGAAACTTCAGTACCCACATCTGACAAATCTTTTCTCAGTTCCTCAGCAGTCACACGGGGACTTTCCTCCACTCTACGCTTCAGGTAGCGCACAGCAGTCGAAGTCAGCATCTTCTTTCTGCCACGACCAGGTAGCGTTTCAACAGTGCCCTTTGCCTTGAATTTGCGAATGATGCTTCCTATGGTCTCTCTTGGTATGTTTAACATCTTTGCAATCTTCTTATAGCCATTGCCCTTCCTGTGAAGAGTAATCACCTCTTCTCTTGTCTTCCTGGACCATTCTCTTGACTTCACCATGTTTGTAACCACACCAGTAAATGTCTAGAAGGAGCTGAGTATCACAGTCATTTTAAAGCTGCCTAATTGGTGCTTATTATGCTTTATTGCTGCTCCGTGACATCCACAGGTGGTTTCAATACCTGATTGAAAACACTTGAATGAACCTCTGTTCTTCAGAGTGGTAGTCTTTAAGGGGTTGAATAATTGTGTCAATGAAGAATTCACAAAAGAAACATTTACTACTGTATTACAAAACCAATTGATGTCATTTTAGTTGCATATGGTTCTTTAAAAAGTCCTTGTAGGATTTCATTCTGAATACAATTACAAATGTCACGAAATTCCCTAAAACCCTTTACAGCATTGGGGGTGAATAATTTTGAACACAACTGTATCTCTTATTATGCTGCCATAGCACGCACTATATATTCTGCCGTAGCACGTATCTCTGACCGGACGTCCCCATTTCAACAGCATCGTTTGTCCACACTGATAGCAGCATACCCCTATGTTCAAGTTCCACAATTGTATTATACCAAATATATTATGCATCTGTGTCTACCAACAAATGTTCTTGTATGAACTCCATGTTATAACTGTATAAACCGTTATCACAGATCCTACCAAGAGCTTGCTATTTATACACCCACGGCATTCACTTCTACTAGACCTACGGATGTTATATGTACCATTATAATATTTTATATTACAGTTCTGTGCTTAAGAGATTGTTCAACCAGGAACATTCACCCGAATTTCTCCATTCAGAGAAATTCCTAAGTGCAGCGCCCATTCAGGATTACCCCTCTTTCTTTGTATACCAGGTAATGATGTTCCCTGAAGACACTGAAACGCCTGCCCTGGGTAGAAACTAAGTGGGTACATGGGGTGTTCTAAGGAAGAGGAGGAGGTTTGAGGGTGCATGGGATGGTTTGGGGTAGATGATTTTGGGGATGCTTGGGATGTTCTCGGAAAAAGTAGGGTGTGGGGTGCATGTTATATTTTGGGGTACATGTTCTCGGAGAGGAGGAGGTTTGGGGTGTGTAGCAGTAACTGGGGCTTACTGGTCTCCGGCTTGTGGACCAGACCCGAGCCTGTTACAGCGTCTGTCTCTTCTCTTCAGCCAAGCTGATCCGTAGCAGCTTTTCCTTCTCACAACCCTCAGCCGGATCTTGAGGGAGTGCTGTATATTCTATGTATCTCTCCCCAACCACCAGACACCGCTTAATGCAGGGGAGAAGAATGATCTTTAATAATGAGGAGCAGTTATGAGAAAGAGGGTGTAACGGGTCCCGTACCCACGTGCGGAAAGGCTCCCCTCTCCATCAGTATCCAGAAGGAGACCTGATTCCGGCCCAAACCCACCCAGGAAATAGCTGGAGCACCTCGCAGAGTGAAAACCAAACTGGGAATAACTTTTTATTAACAGGGTTTACAGTTACAAACACAGACACGGGAATGTAAAGAATACAAAGGTAAAACACACCCCAGCGTTTCCATGCTGAATAGCCTCCCCACACCCCCCCAGTGTTTCCATATGGAGTAGCCTCCCCCTCACACACACACGCCCCAGCGTTTCCATGCTGAATAGCCTCCCACACACACGCCCCAGCATTTCCGTACTGAGTAGCCTCCCACACACACGCCCCAGCGTTTCCATGCTGAATAGCCACCCACACACACGCCCCAGTGTTTCTATACTGAATAGCCTACTCCTCCCACACACGCCCCAGTGTTTCCATACTGAAGAGCCTCCCCCTCACACACACACACGCCCCAGCATTTCCATGCTGAATAGCCTCACACACACACACGCCCCAGCGTTTCCATGCTGAATAGTCTCACACACACACACGCCCCAGCGTTTCCATGCTGAATAGCCTCACACACACACACGCCCCAGCGTTTCCATGCTGAATAGTCTCACACACACACACACGCCCCAGCGTTTCCATGCTGAATAGTCTCACACACACACACGCCCCAGCGTTTCCATGCTGAATAGTCTCACACACACTTGCCCCAGCGTTTCCATGCTGAATAGCTTCACAGACACACGCCCCAGTGTTTTCCTGCTGAATAGCATCCCACACACACCCCAGCGCAGTGGCGGAAGTACCAGGGTCGCAGCGGTCGTTGCGACCGGACCCTGGGATTCCGCCACTGGAGGGGGGCCCAGCGCCGCCGCCAGATTCCGGCAATCAGCGCCGGAATCTGGGAGCCGCGCACTGGCCGTCCCTCTCCCTGCGAGCAGCCACTGACATGCAGCTTATCCGCTCACGTGGGATGGGAACCACCTGACCGGCGCACGAGATCCTCTCGCGAGACCTCTGCGCTGGTCAGGTGGTTTCTGGCGAGCGGCCAAGACGCATGCTTCCACCGGCCACTCGCCAAGGAGAAGAACAATGCTGGCGGAGCCTGCCCTGGGACCAGCAGAGGTGAGACCTGGGGGCCGTATATATATATACCCATGAGACCTGGGGGCCCATATATATACCCATGAGACCTGGGGGCCCATATATATATCCATGAGACCTGGGGGCCATATATATATATACCCATGAGAGCTGGGGCTATAATATATATATATATATACCCATGAGACCTGGGGCCCATATATATATACCCATGAGACCTGGGGGCCATATATATATACCCATGAGACCTGGGGGCCATATATATATATACCCATGAGAGCTGGGGCTATAATATATATATATATACCCGTGAGACCTGGGGGCCATATATATACCCGTGAGACCTGGGGGCCATATATATACCCATGAGACCTGGGGGCCATACATACCCATGAGACCTGGGGGCAATATATAACCATGTCAGCTATCTTTTTTTATTTTGCATGAAAAAAAAAAAAGTAAAAATATAGAATTTTTTGGGGGGGAGGGGGGCCCTTCGTGGATTCTTGCACAGGGGCCCTCAGGTTTCTAGTTACGCCACTGCCCCAGCGTTTCCATGCTGAAAAGCCTCCCCCTCCCACACACACCCCAGCGTTTCCATGCTGAAAAGCCTCCCCCTCCCACACACACCCCAGCGTTTCCATACTGAATTGCCTCCCCCTCCCACACAAACGCCTCAGCGTTTCCGTACTAAATAGCCTCCCACAGACACGCCAGGGTGACACAGAACTTGAGGAAGGGTCTGCGAGATCTGATTAAAGCCAGTTCCTTGTGGGTTTGATGGCATTAATGACTTACGGATACTCCATAAGGAAAACCACACAGTGTATACAGCACAACACTATTCCCTTATGTATTTATTGTATTAATATAACACAGATATCAGGGAATAGGGCACAGAAAACACAAACACCCTGCATCTAGAACTGCAGGCACCGGGTAACATCAACATAGGAGAGGGCTGGAAAACAATATAACACAACAGATCTGCCCTCCCAAATGCATCTCTAAAGTGACTATCATCACACAGGGTGGAGGTAAAATGACACAATCAGCAGAATACCTTGTCTACATGAGTGGGGGGGAATTCCTTCAGGAGATACAGAAACCTTGATTAGTTTAAAACAGATGAGCTTAACACCTCAACAACTGCACATCCAGACAGTACTGACAATAAAGCAAACACAGACAGTATGGACAATAGAGCAAACACACAGACGGTGCTGACAATAGAGCAGTTACACAGACAGTACTGACAATAGAGCAGTTACACAGACAGTACTGACAATAGAACAATTACACAGACGGTGCCGACAATAGAGCAGTTACACAGACGGTGCCGACAATAGAGCAGTTACACAGACGGTGCCGGCAATAGAGCAGTTACACAGACGGTGCCGACAATAGAGCAATTACAGATGGTGCTGACAATAGAACAATTACAGACGGTGCGGACAATAGAGCAATTACAGATGGTGCTGACAATAGAGCAATTACAGATGGTGCTGACAATAGAGCAATTACAGATGGTGCTGACAATAGAGCAATTACAGACGGTGCGGACAATAGAGCAATTACAGATGGTGCTGACAATAGAACAATTACAGACGGTGCTGACAATAGAGCAATTACAGATGGTGCTGACAATAGAGCAATTACAGATGGTGCTGACAATAGAGCAATTACAGACGGTGCTGACACTAGAGCAAACACACAGACGGTGCTGACACTAGAGCAAACACACAGACGGTGCTGACACTAGAGCAAACACACAGACGGTGCTGACACTAGAGCACACACAGACGGTGCTGACACTAGAGCAAACACACAGACGGTGCTGACACTAGAGCAAACACACAGACGGTGCTGACACTAGAGCAAACACACAGACGGTGCTGACACTAGAGCAAACACACAGACGGTGCTGACACTAGAGCAAACACACAGACGGTGCTGACACTAGAGCAAACACACAGACGGTGCTGACACTAGAGCAAACACACAGACGGTGCTGACAATAGAGCAAACACACAGTACTGACCATAGAGCAAACTATCACAGAGACAGGGACAGACAGTATTAACAATAAGACAAACATACAGACAGCACTGACAATAGGTCTCCATTAGATTTACTGACAAAATCTAAACTCCTAAAACACAATCCGTTTTCAGATAGCAATACATATAACAACATCAACCCCTGTATGCCCATTGACTGTTAGATTTGGCTTGGCCACATTGGTCCGCGGTCCCTTGGCAGGAAGCTGGCAACCATACTTCGACAAGCGCAGAGGCTGGGTATAGTGTGGGCAGGGGTGCCAAGGAGGGTGAGGGCACAAAGATGGATGGAGCTTTGGTTACAGGGTGCACATCATTTTGAGGTACATTGTCTCAGGGAGAGGAGGTGGTATGGGACGTTTTAGCGTATATGTTCTCAGGGGGGCGGTTTTGGGGTGCATGGGATGTCTTGGGGAAAGGAGGCAGTCACAGCTCTGCCTCCCCCTGTATGAAGTCTTTCCATGTTGCTCAGGATGTTCATGGTCCTTTCTTCAGGAAAAGGACATCTACCTTCTGGATGACCCCCTCGCTGCAGTAGATGCGGACGTGGCGTCTCACCTCATGGAGAAATGTATAATGGGCATTCTCCGTCACAGGACCAGGATCCTTTGCAGTCACCGGACAGAGCTGCTTGATGGGGCAGATTTGGTGGTGCTCATGGAGGAAGGGAAGATTCTCTGCTCAGGTGGGTTTTGGCCTTTTGGTCTTCCTCTGTCCAGCGGCTTTGGTTAAGCTCCGTCTGGGTTTGTCTCTTAGGTCCTCCGGACAAGGTGCTGCCACTGGTGGAAAACTCAACGAAGCTCCGGGTCTGCCAGCACCGGGCACAGGATGAAGGTTAGTAACGGATATATCTGGACAGAAGATTGTATCACGCCCTGTAGAGAGCCGCTGGTCGTGTCTCCCCAGAGTGTGAGGGTCACAGATCTGATCCAGGGGTCCGTGGTGTTAAGCCGGGTGTGATCCCTTACTCTGGCGTTTTCGTTACAGTAATGAATGGACAGGACGCAGAGCGAGAGAGTGACAAAGAGGATCAAGCACACTCTCATGTGCTGGGGGAGGAGGAGAAGAAGGAAGGGGCCGTGGCGCTGCAGGTTTATGGGGCTTACTGGAGATCAGTGGGAAGCTACTTGGCCAGTTCTGTGCTCCTGGCACTGCTCTTCATGCAGGGTGAGTATCACAACCTCCTCTCCTGCATACTCCCCGGTCTGTGGTATGAGGTCTCTATCTGGTCCCGCCATTGTCCTCTCCTCCATACGCCAGTCTATGGGATTCTTGGTGTGAGGTTTCTCCCTTTCTGATCCCATTAGGGTCCTCTCCTTCATTCCTCCCTGGTCTGTGGCGTGAGGGGTATCTATCTGGTCCTGCCAGTATCCTCTCTTTCACGTTCCCCGGTCTGTGGTGTTTACGGCGTGAGATCTCCCTCTTTCTCTGTTTCTGTTAGGGTCCTCTCCTCCCTCTCCTTCATACCCTCCGGGCTGTGGTGTTTGCGGCGTGAGGTCTCCCTCTCTGTGTCCGTTGGCTGTGGTGTTTGCGGCGTGAGGTCTCCCTCTCTCTGTGTCCGTTACGGTCCTCTCCTTCATACCCTCCGGGCTGTGGTGTTTGCAGCGTGAGGTCTCTCTCTCTGTGTCTGTTAGGGTCCTCTCCTTCATACCCTCCGGGCTGTGGTATTTGTGGCGTGAGGTCTCCCTCTCTCTCTCTGTCCGTTGACTGTGGTGTTCGTGGCGTGAGGTCTCTCTCTCTCTGTGTCCGTTGACTGTGGTGTTTGCGGCTTGAGGTCTCCCTCTCTCTCTGTGTCCATTAGCTGTGGTGTTTGTGGCGTGAGGTCTCCCTCTCTCTCTCTGTCCGTTGGCTGTGGTGTTTGTGGCGTGAGGTCTCCCTCTCTCTCTGTGTCCATTAGCTGTGGTGTTTGTGGCGTGAGGTCTCCCTCTCTCTCTCTGTCCGTTGACTGTGGTGTTTACGGCTTGAGGTCTCCCTCTCTCTCTGTGTCCATTAGCTGTGGTATTTGCCGCGTAAGGTCTCCCTCTCTCTCTGTTTCCGTTAGCTGTGGTGTTCGTGGCGTGAGGTCTCCCTCTCTCTCTGTGTCCGTTGGCTGTGGTGTTTGCGGCTTGAGGTCTCCCTCTCTCTGTGTCCGTTGGCTGTGGTGTTTGCGGCGTGAGATCCCTCTCTCCCTCTCTCTCCCTCTCTCCCCCGTGGTATTTGTGGCGTGAGGTCTCCCTCTCTCTCTGTGTCCGTTGGCTGTGGTGTTTGCGGCGTGAGATCTCTCTCCCTCTCTCCCCCGTGGCATTTGTGGCGTGAGGTCTCCCTCTCTCTCTGTGTCCGTTGGCTGTGGTATTTGTGGCTTGAGGTCTCTCTCTGTTTCTGTTAGGGTCCTCTCCTCCGCACCCTCCATGCTGTGGTGTTTGCGGCGTGAGGTCTCCCTCTCTCTCTGTGTCCGTTAGGGTCCTCTCCTTCATACTCTCTGGTCTGTGCCTCTCTCTTTCTCTCTCCGATCCTGCAGCCTCTAGGAACATGTCGGATTGGTGGCTCTCACACTGGATCTCCAGCCTTCCGAACACAACCAGGAACTCCTCCCTGGAGGCTCCATCACCCACACTGCTCCTCTTCTCCTCTACTGGCCTGCTGTAAGTCATTCTGTAATGATGTGGTGCCGGTAACTCCGCCTCGTCTCCGTTGACTCTGCTCATATGGGCATTATTGTGCGGCTTCGCTCCTTTAATCCAGTATATATTCACAAAACGTCAACCTTGAGGGATCCGCATCATACCGTTGCATGGCTGTTCGACATTGGCCTCACCAGACAGTCGGGGTCTGGCAGAGTCAGGATTTTAGGTAAAACAAATTCTGCCACCACCTCCCCCGAAAATAAAATTTCTGCCCCTACTTCTTCTGCCCCCCCCCCCATTCGCAGTGAGGCTAGTGGAGTTTCCTGCATCCCTTATACCTCTGCTGGACATTCCTTACTCCCAATGCCTCTTCCTGTGCCTTTGCATCATCTTCCCCACATGACACTCATTCCTCCACATCTCCCCTGAAACCCCAGTGCATTGTGGGCGAGTCTTAGGCCCTAAGCTCTTATGGAAAGTCCCCTGAGGCATTGACAGAAGAGAATGTAAGTGGTGGGACGGAGGCCGTTGCTGCTTGCATGTGTCGGGGGGGGGGGGCTATGCAAGTGCGGGGGGGTGTAGGTGTGTGGTGACACGCTCACACAACCCACACTAAGGGGGTTCTTCGCTTAGCAGTGTTGTGGCGGCAGAGTTCAAGGTGTTTGTAAGCTGTAAGAGTCGCTGTTGTTGGACGTCCTGTGATTCAGAGAAGGAGAATCCAACACCGGCAGAAGTTACTGCAGACAACGGTGAATAACGCTGACCATCGGCAGTGCCGGTATTATTCTCTGCGCAGCACTGTGTGTAACACCAGGGAACGTGTCGCTGCTCTCCACTGGACGCCGATACACTCTGTGGTGCAAACAACACTCACTGACACAGCCGAGGCAATAACGACAAAATCCACCCTGAGTAACGTCAGCAGAATCTCCGTGAAGGTAACCCTTCCACGAAGCCGTGACGTCACGTTGGGTGGCATGTCATAGCTCACCGAGGTAAAGCCGCTGATCTTTCTTTCCATATGGTGACGGTGGTCTGTGAATGACCTCTGCCTTCAAGGCGAGTAGAATAGAAACATCGAGGAGAAGCAGAAAATCCGCCGGGGGCTTCTGTTACTGAATCCAATGTCTCGGTGTCTCCATCAAACTCCGGCCACTGCTGGTGGGTTGTGTTTGCTATTCCCGGCTGAGCCCCGTCCCGGGGTGTTACCTGGAGATGGTGCAGACCCTCCGGTCCTCATCCCGCGTTGTGGTCACTGGTTTGCTGATTACTTTGATCACATGATGTTCGAGTTTCTTCGTTCCAGATCTCCAGTTACGGTGATGAAGAATGAGCGACAGAACATCTCCGCAGATATAAACTTCTACCTGTCCGTCTACGGGGGAATCGCCGTCGCTAACTCAGTCTGTACAGCTCTGCGCGCGGCTCTCTTCGCTCTGGGAACGGTACAGGCTGCAACAGTTATTCACAGACACCTGCTGAAACGAGTCCTGAAGGTGAGGTTGGGCTCCACCGTGAGCTTGGTATGGTGTGCGCTCGGGACATGATGTGCGCTTAGTGGGATTGGGGACGTGCTGTCTGCTTGGTGGGGTTGGGGACGCATTGTGTGCTTGGTGGGGTTGGGGACGCATTGTGTGCTTGGTGGGGTTGGGGACGCGCTGTGTGCTTGGTGGGGTTGGGGACGCGCTGTGTGCTTGGTGGGGTTGGGGACGCGCTGTGTGCTTGGTGGGGTTGGGGACGCGCTGTGTGCTTGGTGGGGTTGGGGACGCCCTGTGTGCTTGGAGACGTGCTGTGTGCTTGGTGGGGTTGGGCACGCGCTGTGTGCTTGGTGGGGTTGGGGACGCGCTGTGTGCTTGGTGGGGTTGGGGACGCGCTGTGCGCTTGGTGGGGTTGGAGACGCGCTGTGTGCTTGGTGGGGTTGGAGACGTGCTGTGTGCTTGGTGGGGTTGGGGACGCGCTGTGTGCTTGGTTGGGTTGAGGACGCGCTGTGTGCTTGTTGGGGTTGGGGACGCGCTGTGGGGTTGGACGCAATGTGGGGTTGGAGACGTGCTGCATGTTTGGTGGGGTTGGGGACGCGCCGTGAGCTTGGTGGGGTTGGGGACGCGCCGTGAGCTTGGTGGGGTTGGGGACGCGCCGTGAGCTTGGTGGGGTTGGAGACGCGCCGTGAGCTTGGTGGGGTTGGAGACGCGCTGTGTGCTTGGTGGGGTTGGGGAAGCGTTGTGAGCTTGGTGGGGTTGGGGATGAGCTGTGCGCTTGGTGGGGTTGGGGACGCGCTGTGTGCTTGGTGGGGTTGGGGACGCGCTGTGAGCTTGGTGGGGTTGGGACGCGCCGTGAGCTTGGTGGGGTTGGGGACGCGCTGTGAGCTTGGTGGGGTTGGGGACGCGCCGTGAGCTTGGTGGGGTTGGGGATGCGCTGTGCGCTTGGTGGGGTTGGGGACGCGCTGTGCGCTTGGTGGGGTTGGGGACGCGCTGTGCGCTTGGTGGGGTTGGGGACGCGCTGTGTGCTTGGTGGGGTTGGGGACGCGCTGTGTGCTTGGTGGGGTTGGGGACGCGCTGTGTGCTTGGTGGGGTTGGTGACTCGCTGTGTGCTTGGTGGGGTTGGTGACTCGCTGTGTGCTTGGTGGGGTTGGAGATGCCCTGTGTGCTTGGGGTTGGTGACGCCCTGTGTGCTTGGTGGGGTTGGTGACGCCCTGTGTGCTTGGTGGGGTTGGGGACGCCCTGTGTGCTTGGTGGGGTTGGGGACGCGCTGTGTGCTTGGTGGGGTTGGGGATGCTCTGTGTTCTTGGTGGGGTTGGGGACGCGCTGTGTGCTTGATGGGGTTGGGGACGCGGTGTGTGCTTGGTGGGGTTGGGGACGCGCTGTGTGCTTGGTGGGGTTGGGGACTGTGACTGGAACCGTTCTCTTCCGCCTGTCCTGACTCTCCAGACACCCCCCTCGTTGCGGTCAGCCCAAGTACTGGGAGCGTCGTCCTCAGCGCCTCGAGCAGCTTGACCCGCCTGCTTCTGATTCTCTGCTCTGGAGCCATTATGAATTTCCAGAAGGCCGCTCTGTGCCTTCTGAGGTTGAGTGTAGCTAGCGTAGCTGAATGAAAACACCAGACAGGCTGTATGTCACACAGGATTCTCTCTGAGACTTTTATTGAAAAACGCCACTATTTATGCTGAGGTCCAACAGTTATAATTTGCATAAACCAAATGGAGAACATGTACCTACTAAAACTCTAATTACCTTATGTCAGTTAGATATTAAACAAAAAACATTCCTTAGCCTTAAAGCGCACACATCATTTACATAATCTATTGTAAAGGGAATCAGATAGTGTGTGGCTGAGACAATGGTGACTTCCACTCAGACATGTAAACAGATAACAAAGAGAAAACCCTTTTGCCTAATCACAAATTGCTCAATGTTGTTACGCTATACACAAAATCACATTCTGTAAAAGATGAGCACATTGAGGAATGGATTACACAAAACCACAATCCTACACTCCCATTCACATACAGTAATAAAAGTACATTTAAAGCTAAGCAATTTACACTAAACTAATTTAAACTAAAACCGAGCAATTTACAATACATTTAAAATCACACCACACAATATAAATGAACATAAAGTCTCTTGGGGTTTGAAGCGTGGAGCGCTACGTCAGTTCCATGACATATGTCCCCCCTTCCAGAATGGCAGAGCAAGTTTAGATTCCAAACAGATCTCGCTTGTCACTGACGAGACCTCTCACTTTGTCCCTTTTCTGCACCATCTTCAAAGTTCCAGGGTGCGGGCACACAAGCACAGTCAGAAGGGTCTGACGGTCGCAGCAGGGTACCCCTGGGGGTGGGTCCATAGTCACGGGGTAAGAGGCAAGCCAACCCTCTTGTCCAGTGCGCCCAAGGACTCCCCGCAATAGTGTCTGCCAGGCAACAGGCCACCACAGTCCACAGACACAAAATGCTCGCTAGCGGGCACACTGAGATTCCTCCCCACATCTTTCTCTCTACAGGGCACCTCTGCAGACCCAGGAACACAACACAGTCAGCAGTCCCAAGTCTCTCCTTCTGCTGCTGCCCCCCTCCCAAACATTTAGAAGGGGCCCAGCCCCTGGCAATCCCCACAATACCAAAAGGGCGCAATTCTTCCTGGGACCAGGAACTTGATTGCCTCTCAGGGTAGTCACTCACCGATTCTGCTGGTTTTCTAGACAGGTAAGAAAAGGTCCCTTCTCTGGCGACACCTTGGTTCATAGGGGTGGAGTACTGGGGGGTCTCCATCTTCGTTGGGGACAAGGCACACTCTGGTGCCAGTACAGCATCCACCTCCAGCAACACTACAACACTGGGTACAATCGCTGACCTATGCAAAATGTAACCGGGGCAATGTCTTGACTCCCTATTGTGCTGCTCTCCTCCATGGCGGGCACATGGGTGCTGGCAGCTTGTGCCTGGGACAACTCATGTTGGAGCTGTTGGCACTGTGCTCGTGTCCCTTCGAGCTCAGCCTGCAGGTGGCTGACAGTGCCCCGGTGCTCCTGCTCCAATACACCTAGTTGGTGTGTCAGACGGCTCACCTCCATCTCGCTTGCCTTGGCTTGAGCAAGGCTCTCTTTCCGAGCTGCGTCTACTTCTAGTAGCTGGTGTTGGCACAGCTAGAGTTGGTTCTGGAGCAGCTGTATTTTCTCCTCCTGCTCACAGGCTCATGCCTGAATAGTGTCCTGGGAGAGCTGTGTCTGATCCAACTCCTGCTCACAGTTCTCCAGGCGAATTTTAAAAGCTGTAATTTCTATGTGTAGAGCAGCTCCAGTTCGCCGCTCAGCCTCCAGCTGCTCGATCATTACACGGGAGCCGCGCTCCAGCTTTGCTATCTGCAGCTCAGCTTCACTGAGCTCCGTGTGTAGGGTGAGGGTAGAGTCCTCACAGGCCTGCAGCTGGGCCGACAATTGTTGTATGGTGGCTGCCTGTTCTTGCACTTCCGTGCAGCGACCATCTCTCTCCACCGTGACAGCTCGCAGCTCATTTTGATGGTTCTGTAATGTCTCTGTCAGGGCCATTATCTGTGCTCAAGCAGTAAGCAATTCAGCCTGTAACAAGCTGACCAGATCGTCCATGGTCTGTGTGGCCCCATCTCTCATGAGGGGAACAGCCTGGGTGTCAGTCTCTCTTTTGACCTGATACCGCCCGCTGGAAGATGGCTTACTGTTATAATCCCCGGGCTGTGACGTAGTTTCCCTCTGCTCTGCTTTGGCTCGGCCGCCCCTTTTTCTTCTGCTTCCCGCTGGCTGGTAGAGGGAGGCTTCCTCCAGGGGCTTCGGCGACTTGTAGCTTGGCTGCAGTCTGCAACCTTTTTAAGTCTATTTCGAGTGCCCATTCCTCAGCAGCGAGTCCCTTTAGCACGGGCCAAAAGGCAGAGTCCTCATACACGTCCAGGTAGCGCCCCTGGATGCTGCACCATTCTGCATGTCTGGCAGCTTGTTGACTGCCATAATTGTCTCCCCCATTAAAGAGTATTCTTGCTGGGCCAGGACCGCGCAACACATAGCCTGGGGGAGGCTTCTCATCAGCTTCCCAATCCTCCTCACTCACACATTGCAGCAAATCCTCGTATTTGCACTCTAGATCGAGTGCGGCACGCAGCCAGTGCACCAACTGGTCTCCATGGCTCACAGTGGGCTGAGGCCCCAACACTTGGGGTCTCCACAGCTGAATGTCCTCTGTGATTCTCTGCTCATAAGGAATAAATGAGCGGTGCTGCTCCATAGTCCTCTGTAGACTGTTTTCTTTCACCGCAGGCAAAATCCTCTGCGGTCTCTCTCAGCGGGGACACATCTCCACTCGCTCTGGGTTGCGCCACACTTGTGCCTTTGACCCTTACTTCTGTATCCGTTCCATCCACGGCTAGCTGTATAGTTGGTCATCTCGGGGTGTCTTGGTGTTGGAGAGCCTCTATCCACACCGCTGCCAGCCAATGTGATGGAACCGTTCTCTTCCGCCTGTCCTGACTCTCCAGAAACCCCCCTCGTTGCGGTCAGCCCGGCTACTGGGAGCGCCGTCCTCAGTGCCTCGAGCAGCTTGACCCGCCTGCTTCTGATTCTCTGCCCTGGAGCCGTTATGAATTTCCAGAAGGCCGCTCTGTGCCTTCTGAGGTTTAGCATAGTTGAATGAGACACCAGACAGGCTGTATGTCACACAGGATTCTCTCTCTGAGACTTTTATTGAAAAACGCCACTATTTATGCTGAGGTCCAACAGTTATAATTTGCATAAACCAAATGGAGAACATGTACCTACTAAAACTCTAATTACCTTATGTCAGTTAGATATTAAACAAAAAACATTCCTTAGCCTTAAAGCGCACACATCATTTACATAATCTATTGTAAAGGGAATCAGATAGTGTGTGGCTGAGACAATGGTGACTTCCACTCAGACATGTAAACAGATAACAAACAAAGAGAAAACCCTTTTGCCTAATCACAAGTTACTCAAAGTTGTTTACGCTATGGAAAAAAAACACATTTCTAGCTCCCATTCACATACAGTAATAAAAGTACATTTAAAACTAAAGCTGAGCAATTTATACTAAACTAATTTAAACTAAAACCGAGCTATTTACAATCTATTTAAAATCACACCACACAATATAATTGAACATAAAGTCTCTTGGGGTTTGAAGCGTGGAGCGCTATGTCAGTTCCATGACAGGGACGTGCTGCGCTTGGGGACGTGCTGTGCGCTTGGTGGGGTTTTGGACATGCTGTGTGCTTGGTGGGGCTGGGGACTTGCTGCGCGCTTGGTGCTTTCTCTCAGTGTTCGCTTTTCACTCTCTTTATTAGGCCACGGTGACGTTCTTTGACATCACGCCCATAGGTCGCATCATCAATCGCTTCTCCTCGGACCTGTACTGCGTGGACGACTCTCTGCCGTTCATCCTTAACATTTTCCTGGCGAACATGTTCGGGCTGCTGGGCATGCTGCTGGTTATTAGTTACGGCTTGCCCTGGATCCTCCTGGCACTGCTGCCCCTGGCTGTCTTATATTACCACATCCAGCGCTTTTACCGGTACACTTCCCGTGAACTCAAGCGGCTGCACAGCATCACCTTGTCCCCAATCTACAACCAGTTCTCCGAGACCCTGAGCGGCCTCTGTACTATCCGAGCAATGCGCCATTCCGACAGGTAACTCTTCGTGTATCGCTCTGGCCCTGCGTGCCGCGTCGTATCTGTCACCTGGGGATCAGTGCCCAGGACAGAAAGGCTCCCCTTGCCGTCAGTATCCAGAAGGAGACCTGACTCTTGCCCAAACCCACCCAGTCAATAGTCGGAGCTCCTCGCAGGGTGAAAACCAAACTGGGAATAACTTTATTAACAGGGTTTACAATTACAAACAGACGGGTATGTACAGAATACAAAGGTAAAACACATCTCAGTGTTTCCATACTGAATAGCCTCCCCCTCCCACACACATGCCCCAACATTTCAATGCTGAATAGCCTCACACGCACCAGCATTTACATGCTGAATAGCCTCCCCTCCCACATACACGCACCAGCGTTTCCATGCTGAATAGCCTCCTCTCCCACAGACACACGCACCAGCGTTTCCATGCTGAATAGCCTCCCCTCCCACACACGCCCCAGCGTTTCCATGCTGAATAGCCTCCTCTCCCACACACACGCCCCAGCGTTTCCATGCTGAATAGACACACCCCCTCACCCTGAGGAAGGGTCAGAGATCTGGTTTAAGCGGTTTCCTGTGGGTTGGGTGGAAGCAGGGGAACCAGAGCAATCATTCACAACAGGGTACACATAGGTAAAACAGCTCAGTATAAACCACACAACGCTCTGCCATAAATGCACAATAAAACACAAACACCCTGCGCCTAGAGCTGCAGGTACAGGGTGACTTCAACGTAGGAGAGGGCTGGAAAACGACATAAAACACCAGGCCCGCACCTCTCAAACGCATCTGTAGGCCCATGTACCCCAAGTCTAAATCGACTGCTCTGGCCCTGGGCGCAGTTTGTGTATTATTCTACCGTTTTTCACGCAGGTTTCAGGAGGAGTGTGAGAAGCGGTTGGAGCGGAACCAGCGCTGCCTTTTTGCCAGTAACTCTGCCATTCAGTGGCTGGATATCCGGCTGCAGATGATCGGTGTCATGGTGGTCACAGCAATTGCTGTCATTGCCATCGTACAGCACCAGTTGAAAGCTGGAAATCCCGGTACGGACTGTGCATGCAAAACTCAGTGGCCCATTTGGCTCGTGGACACTTAGGTTCAGCGGCACGTGGGGGTGAGGACACGTAGGTCTGGAAGCCCCTGGGGGTGGGGACACATAGGTCTGGCGGCCCCTGGGGTGAGGACACATAGGTCCGGCGGCCCCTGGGGGTGGGGACACATACGTCTGGCGGCCCCTGGGGGTGAGGATACATAGGTCTGGCGGCCCCTGGGGGTGAGGACACACATAGGTCCGGCGGCCCCTGAGGGTGGGGACACATAGGTCAGGCGGCCCCTGGGGGTGAGGATACATAGGTCTGGCGGCCCCTGGGGGTGAGGACACATAGGTCTGGCGGCCCCTGGGGGTGAGGATACATAGGTCTGGCGGCCCCTGGGGGTGAGGACACATAGGTCTGGTGGCCCCTGGGAGTGAGGACAAGTAGGCTCAGCGGCCCCTGGGAGTGAGGACACGTAGGTCCAGCGGCCCCTCTGGGTGAGGACACATAGGTCCGGCGGCTCCTGGGGGTGAGGATACGTAGGCTCGGCGGCACCTGGGGGTGATGATACGTAGCTCCGGCGGCCCCTGGGTGTGAGGACACGTAGGCCAGGCGGCACTTAGAAGTCATCACTTGATGCGCGTAGACAATCACTGTGTTGCATTGTTAACCTTTTCATGTCCGGCCCATGGGGGGGGGTGAAGGCTCTCGGATTGGCAACTCGCTGCTTTTCACTTCCAGGTCTAGTGGGGCTGGCCCTGTCCTATGCCCTCTCAATCACCGGCCTCCTCTCCGGCCTCATCTCCAGCTTCACGCAGACAGAGGCCATGATGGTGAGTGTGGAGCGGGCAGAGGAGTACTCCCGCACGCTGCCCTCTGAGCCAGTCGGGGCGTCCGTGGAGGTGAGTGAAGGATTCCATGCTCCGACCCGTCATTGCGGCCGGCGGGGGGGACCTGTGTACTGATCAGCACCATGTCCTAATGAATGGTTTCTGGTCGTCCTTTCAGGTGGCGCCTGATTGGCCCAGTCGAGGTCACATTGAATTTCAAGAGGTGGTTCTTTGTTACCGCCAGGACCTCCCCAATGCACTTGATGGAGTGAGCTTCACCATCTGTCCCGGAGAGAAGATTGGCATTGTGGGAAGGACGGGCTCCGGGAAGTCCAGCCTGTTCCTGGCGCTCTTCCGAATGATGGAGCTGAGCGCTGGCTTCATCCTCATTGATAACTTGTCTGCTAGGCAGGTCAGCTTGGATGCCCTCAGGTGAGGAGCTCAGGGTGACCCCAGGGGGCGTCCTGCCATGGGCTTATACAGAACATGCGGCTTATACAGAGCAGGTGACCACGCTGTGCGACCGTATCTCACTTCCTGTCCGTGCTTGCGCTCTGCGAGTCCATCTCTTCTTGGTTCCCGCCTGTTGGTCATGCGTCTCACTTCCTGTCCGTGCTTGCGCTCTGCGAGTCCATCTCTTCTTGGTTCCCGCCTGTTGGTCATGCGTCTCACTTCCTGTCCGTGCTTGCGCTCTGCAAGTCCATCTCTTCTCGGTTCCATCTGTTGGTCATGCTTCTCACTTCCTGTCCGTGCTTGTGCTCTGCGGGTCCATCTCTTGGTTTCTTGGTTCCACCTATTGGTCATGCTTCTCACTTCCTGTCCGTGCTTGCGCTCTGCGGGTCCATCTCTTCTTGGTTTCTTGGTTCCACCTGTTGGTCATGCTTCTGACTTCCTGTCCGTGCTTGTGCTCTGCGAGTCCATCTCTTCTCGGTTCTACCTGTTGGTCATGCTTCTCACTTTCTGTCCGTGCTTGCGCTCTGCGGGTCCATCTCTTCTTGGTTTCTCGGTTCTACCTGTTGGTCATGCTTCTCACTTCCTGTCCGTGCTTGCGCTCTGCAAGTCCATCTCTTCTCGGTTCCATCTGTTGGTCATGCTTCTCACTTCCTGTCCGTGCTTGTGCTCTGCGGGTCCATCTCTTGGTTTCTTGGTTCCACCTATTGGTCATGCTTCTCACTTCCTGTCCGTGCTTGCGCTCTGCGGGTCCATCTCTTCTTGGTTTCTTGGTTCCACCTGTTGGTCATGCTTCTCACTTCCTGTCCGTGCTTGTGCTCTGCGAGTCCATCTCTTCTCGGTTCTACCTGTTGGTCATGCTTCTCACTTCCTGTCCGTGCTTGCGCTCAGCGGGTCCATCTCTTCTTGGTTTCTTGGTTCCACCTGTTGGTCATGCTTCTCACTTCCTGTCCGTGCTTGCGCTCTGTGAGTCCATCTCTTCTCGGTTCTACCTGTTGGTCATGCTTCTCACTTCCTGTCCGTGCTTGCGCTCTGTGAGTCCATCTCTTCTCGGTTCTACCTGTTGGTCATGCTTCTCACTTCCTGTCCGTGCTTGCGCTCTGCGAGTCCATCTCTTCTCGGTTCCATCTGTTGGTCATGCTTCTCACTTCCTGTCCGTGCTTGCGCTCTGCGGGTCCATCTCTTCTTGGTTCCACCTTTTGGTCATGCTTCTCACTTCCTGTCCGTGCTTGCGCTCTGTGAGTCCATCTCTTCTCGGTTCTACCTGTTGGTCATGCTTCTCACTTCCTGTCCGTGCTTGCGCTCTGCGAGTCCATCTCTTCTCGGTTCCATCTGTTGGTCATGCTTCTCACTTCCTGTCCGTGCTTGCGCTCTGCGGGTCCATCTCTTCTTGGTTTCTTGGTTCCACCTGTTGGTCATGCTTCTCACTTCCTGTCCGTGCTTGCGCTCTGTGAGTCCATCTCTTCTCGGTTCTACCTGTTGGTCATGCTTCTCACTTCCTGTCCGTGCTTGCGCTCTGCGGGTCCATCTCTTCTTGGTTTCTTGGTTCCACCTGTTGGTCATACGTCTCACTTCCTGTCCGTGCTTGCGCTCTGCGAGTCCATCTCTTCTCGGTTCCATCTGTTGGTCATGCTTCTCACTTCCTGTCCGTGCTTGCGCTCTGCGGGTCCATCTCTTCTTGGTTTCTTGGTTCCACCTGTTGGTCATGCTTGTCACTTCCTGTCCGTGCTTGCGCTCTGCGAGTCCATCTCTTCTCGGTTCCATCTGTTGGTCATGCTTCTCACTTCCTGTCCGTGCTTGCGCTCTGCGGGTCCATCTCTTCTTGGTTTCTTGGTTCCACCTGTTGGTCATGCTTCTCACTTCCTGTCCGTGCTTGCGCTCTGTGAGTCCATCTCTTCTCGGTTCTACCTGTTGGTCATGCTTCTCACTTCCTGTCCGTGCTTGCGCTCTGCGGGTCCATCTCTTCTTGGTTTCTTGGTTCCACCTGTTGGTCATACGTCTCACTTCCTGTCCGTGCTTGCGCTCTGCGAGTCCATCTCTTCTCGGTTCTATCTGTTGGTCATGCTTCTCACTTCCTGTCCGTGCTTGCGCTCTGCGGGTCCATCTCTTCTTGGTTTCTTGGTTCCACCTGTTGGTCATGCTTGTCACTTCCTGTCCGTGCTTGCGCTCTGCGAGTCCATCTCTTCTCGGTTCCATCTGTTGGTCATGCTTCTCACTTCCTGTCCGTGCTTGCGCTCTGCGGGTCCATCTCTTCTTGGTTTCTTGGTTCCACCTGTTGGTCATGCTTCTCACTTCCTGTCCGTGCTTGCGCTCTGTGAGTCCATCTCTTCTCGGTTCTACCTGTTGGTCATGCTTCTCACTTCCTGTCCGTGCTTGCGCTCTGCGAGTCCATCTCTTCTGGGTTCCATCTGTTGGTCATGCTTCTCACTTCCTGTCCGTGCTTGCGCTCTGCGGGTCCATCTCTTCTTGGTTTCTTGGTTCCACCTGTTGGTCATGCTTCTCACTTCCTGTTCGTGCGTGCGCTCTGCAGGTCCAGACTTGCTGTCATTCCCCAGGACGCCTTCCTGTTCAGTGGGAGCGTGCGTGAGAACCTGGACCCCTTGTCTCGGCACCCGGAGTCTGATCTGCATGAGGTTCTGGAGCAGTGTCACCTAGGCGCACTGGTGGCGCGGATCGGTAAGTGTGGATCTCTTGCAGACGTTTTGTTTTGTTCTTTTCTCCTCGTCCCTAATGCCGTGTCCTGCAGGTGGACTGGAGGCCGAGGTCGGGGACCGCGGGAAGAACTTCTCTCTGGGACAAAGGCAACTCCTGTGTCTGGCCAGAGCCCTGCTGACACAGGCAAAGGTGAATGAGGGCTAATACAGGAGCGGGTGGCAGAAAGGTTTCATATAAGGCAAGTGGGGGGGGGCTGATACAGGGGCAGGTGGTAGAAAGGGTTCATTTGGGGGATGGCTGATACAGGGGCAGAAGACGGGGAGGGCTGCATGCTGCGGAGTGTGAAACAGTCAGGGTACAGAGATCTGTTACACCGGCAGTCAGCTGCACGCTACAACCAACTGCCGGGAATCTGCAGCATGCCATGGCCAACTGCTGGCACTTAGCAGCACACTGCAACTAACTGATGACACTCAGGAATGTGATCCGACCAACTGCCCACACTCCGCAGCATGCAGTTTCACATCTGTTAATGCCGCTTCCTTGCCGGATCCCCGTTCTTTCACCAGCAGCCTTTTGTGCCTTTCTCCAGCCCTTAGCCAAAGCGTAACCAGTTACTGCCGCAGGGCGTATTATGCTTTCCCCCCATGGCGGATGGGCCTTGAAGCTGCTGGATGGGATGGACACCCGCTGACTTAAATGGGCTTCCTTTTGCCCCACCCACCAGTCAGCATCCTGCCCACTCAGGCTGTCCCCCCTGCAGCCAATGACGAGCACCACATGTCAGCTGCATAGCTGGGCTGAAGGGGCCCGTCGCAGCAGCCGGAAAGTGGTACGCCCCATGTGCGTTGATACCTCACCGCCGGGCACATCCCGTCCGATGGTAAAGGGTTAAGAATAGGTGCGGTGATGGCATTCCCCAAACATGAGGCAGCACGCAGAGCTCGGGGTTAAAACAGTCAGACAGAACTGAGCCTTTTAATGAATTATATATACTCAGTGCCAGGCGGGGCCCAGCGGCCATTGGAAACCGACACCCTGGCGTCTTACTGCGCTTTATCAGGAATCACTCCCCTGGCATACTGCTGCGCTTCATCAGGAATCACTCCCCGACGCCTTGCTATCTGGGACATAATTAGACCAGGGACTGATAAATTAACACTGGTCACAAAGACGCAAGGCGCAACATACCGTCAAAACAGAACAATAGCAGATTGTGAGGTTAAACAGGGGATTCAGATTATACAGTATCAGATAATAGGACAGTGTTTTTCAAACTTTTAACAGATGTAAACACATTCCAGACAGTGGGAGTTGGGAAAGGCTACAGTGACCCACACAGTAACCTAACAGCAGATAATAACAGATAAACATAGACAATAACGATAATAGCAATAACAGTATTCATGCGAAGCAGAGACGACCCAAACACCCGACAGGAACATACAGGGTGACTTCAACATAGGAGAGGGCAGGGAAATAATAAGGAACATCAGGCCTGCACCTCCCAAATACATCTCAGGCTCCATGTACCCCACGTTCAAAGTGATGCATCACAGACGGCAGTTGGCAGCAGCGTGGTGCTGAGTGGCGGTAGTTGATTGTAGCAGTCAGTGATGTTATTGTTCTGGGGATGGCTGGGTTGTTACAGGTCGGGCGTCAGGGTCAGTGACCTCTCGATCTCCCTCAGATCCTCTGCATCGATGAGGCCACAGCGAGCGTCGATCACCAGACTGACTGTCTGCTGCAACAGACCATACGGGAGAGATTCAAAGAGCGCACGGTGCTCACCATAGCGCACAGGTACTCGCGGTGCTGACCATAACATGCAGATACACGCGACGCTAGCAGTAATGCACGGGTACACGCAGCGCTGGTGGTAATGCACGGGTACACGCAGCGCTGGTGGTAATGCACGGGTACACACAGCGCTGGCGGTAATGCACGGGTACACGCAGCGCTGGTGGTAATGCACGGGTACACGCAGCGCTGGCGGTAATGCACGGGTACACGCAGCGCTGGTGGTAATGCACGGGTACACGCAGCGCTGGTGGTAATGCACGGGTACACGCAGCGCTGGTGGTAATGCACGGGTACACACAGCGCTGGTGGTAATGCACGGGTACACACAGCGCTGGTGGTAATGCACGGGTACACGCAGCGCTGGTGGTAATGCACGGGTACACGCAGCGCTGGTGGTAATGCACGGGTACACGCAGCGCTGGTGGTAATGCACGGGTACACGCAGCGCTGGTGGTAATGCACGGGTACACACAGCGCTGGTGGTAATGCACGGGTACACACAGCGCTGGTGGTAATGCACGGGTGCACACAGCGCTGGCAGTGGTGCACAGGTACCATAAAACTCTGCCCCACTTCACTCACAAAATGCTCCCCCACCAATCACACGCTGCCATCATCCCAACACTTCGGTCCCACTGGGGCCAGTGCCCTTCTCATGTCTTTAAACATAGAAACATGTGGGCAGATAAGAACCTTTCGGCCCATCTAGTCGGCCCAATTACATGGATACTTTACCTGGATTTATCTTTTGTTTAGGATAGCCTTATGCCTATCCCATGTATTATACCGGTGCTGTCACCGCATACATTGCACGAATACAGCGCTGCCACATCTCACCGTGTCTGCCTCTGGCTCTCTGTAGCCCATGAGTGTTTTATCCTTCCATCATGTCACATTGTGGCCCTCGTGTCCTCGCCCTGATCGCGGGGTCCGTCACTCGACCTGATGGTGGGGTCTGTCACGCGCCCTGATCGCGGGGTCCGTCACCCGCCCTGATGGCGGGGTCCATCACTCGCCCTGACGGCGGGGTCCATCACTCGCCCTGATGGCGGGGTCTGTCACGCGCCCTGATCGAGGGGTCCGTCACTCGCATGTCGCACAGGTTCAGGGCATCTCCTCTGATCGTGGCTGCCTGTGAGAGATTTTTGGTGATTACCCTGAGCGCAGCGCCCTACTATTCACGCTGTGCTGGTGGGCGCTGCGCCGGCTCCGTCACCCCGTCTGGCTGAAGCCCCTTCTCTCCTTAGGTTGAACACAATCATGGATTCAGACCGCGTTCTCGTCATGCACGCCGGCAAAGTGGCCGAACTGGACTCTCCCGCAGCGCTCAGCCAGAGGACGGACTCTCACTTCTACCGACTGATACACAGCGGCCAAGTCTGAGCACGCGCACGGAGAGCGCCGAAAAGGGAGTCTGTCAGCGAGCGGGGGGAGAGTCTGTGCTGTGACACGGAGCGAGCGGGGGGAGAGTCTGTGCTGCGACACGGAGCGAGCGGGGGGAGAGTCTGTGCTGCGACACGGAGCAAGCAGGGGGGGGGGTCTGTGCTGCGACACGGAGCGAGCGGGGGGAGAGTCTGTGCTGCGACACGGAGCGAGCGGGGGGAGAGTCTGTGCTGTGACACGGAGCGAGCGGGGGGAGAGTCTGTGCTGTGACACGGAGCGAGCGGGGGGAGAGTCTGTGCTGTGACACGGAGCGAGCGGGGGGAGAGTCTGTGCTGTGACACGGAGCCAGTGTGGAAAGAGTCTGTTCTGTGTAATAGCGGCTGAGCGTGCCGTGTGGGGTCACAGAGCGCGCATCAAGTTACCCCTGGAAGCTCTCACGCTATCCTCGTGACACTTGACATTTTCTTCTATTCAGGAAATGTTTTTATATTTAATAAAAATCTTCTTTTCCACATTTTGCCTTTTTTTCCCCTGGAGGTGATGTGACCGCGGTGATCATACCGCGCGCGTTCATATTGGGCTCATTCACTGAGCACCTGGATTTACGTTATGATCTTCAACATAAGAACGGGACAAAGTGCGGTGACGCTCTGGTAATGTCACAGCCGTAGTTCTTGATTATTGTCACTATACAGGGTTATTCAGAGAGCGTGAAAAGCAGGAGAATGACTGGAGAATGAAAAATTCTAGGTCAAAATAGCCAATTTGGAAAGTGAGATGAAAGGGAGAATTTTTCTGGTTTGGTTATTTTGACCTAGAATTTTTCATTCTCCAGTCATTCTCCTGCTTTTCACCTCTCTGTATAACCCTGATAGTCTCCAATGCTGGTGTCTAGGTCTCTGGTGCCGGTATTTAGTTCTCCGGTGCCGGTGTTTAGGGCTGATTTCCCCGTAGTTTCCTCCCAATTTTTTCACCATAGAAAGACTGTCTCTTTACACCCCCGCAGTATATTGCCCAGTGTTAGAGCTGTAACGTGGGGGTTTCCATCTACGTGCAGAATGCTCCCCTTCAAGTCAGTATTCCGCAGAAGTACCTCTTCTGGCCCAGACACAGGCAATAACACAAAGGAGATCCTTGCAGGTTCAACTCAAAATGGAGAATGAGTTTATTTTCACTTTAGAGTAGGAAAAACAAACACACAGGGGGAAAGTACAGAAACAATGCTTAGGAGTCGCTAACAATCATCTGAGTGACATTAGTTGCTGGGGGGAAGGTGTGGGTTGATGGAAACATGTGAAGACAAAGGAAACCATTACTTACAGGGGGGATGGAAGCAGACAAAAGGTTAGATTGCAAGCTCTTGAGCAGGATCCTCTCCTACTGTTCTGTGAGTGCTTTATAACAACTTGTAACTGTAACATACAGATACACACTTTGACAACCGCACAGAACATCACACAACACTCTACCCTAGATCAAGAGCAAGGAAAAATAAATGCAAATAAACATTGAAGCGGCCGTTTCGTCACAACAGCCATGGCGGCACCGCGCCATGGCCGCAGCTCACTCATTTTTCTAATACTGGTACTTGTTGTTGGCTGGAGTTTGCGGCAACGTCTCCTGCTAGAGCTGAATTCTCTATTTCCAGGTCACCGTAACATAAAGGACAGTGATTTTTACCATTGCTTATAACTACGGGGAATTTCGGTGAAGCAGCGGCTCTGAGTGAATGACCCTGGTAGTATTTGGTCTTGAAGCGTAGATGTGTATCAGCCGGCGTTTGCCGCGATCAGTCTCTGCCATCTCTGGTTAAAGAAGCAGCTGACACAAAGAAGTGAAACATCTGTTTTTATTGCAAAGTGTGCGTTTCTGCGGCTGAATCCCAGCGCCCCCAAAGTCTCTGCGTCTGAATGCCGATTTCTGAAAAAAAAATACCACGTGCTGAAAGGGGCTGGTAATGGCTTTGGAGACGCCTGTAGCGCAGGGCGTGCGTTTTCTTGCTCTTGCTGTACAGAGTCTGGGAGTTGCGGGTTTTACTGTTGGTTCCGGTCATGCGGGTTCCGTGATGTAATCTTTCAACGTATGCAGTGAGAACACGCCAGCCTCCAGTCTGCCGCGAGACTCGAATTTGTGTGAAGCACATTACGAAACACGCAGGTCCGGAAATTTATTTATTTAGTTTTATTTATTTGCAAAGGATTTTACCAGGAAGGATACATTGAGATTTCTCTCGTTTTCAAGTATGTCCTGGGTTCAAGAACATTGAATTGTTACAGTGAAATGACAATAAGACATGCATTTACACTAAACGCACGCACTCGCCACTTCATGGAGGCATATTTTGTAGGGTGCAGGACTCCTAATCAAAGTTGGCCTATTGCCCTTTCTTGTGTGCGGAATGTTGGTATAATTGTGATTATGCAAGAGTGTCATTGTCTGTTACAATCTGATGATCAGATTAGCCTTCCAGTAAACCTGATCTCAGAAAGGTGTAAATATCTGATTAACAGCTTCTCAAATATAATCTTCATTGTCTGACAAACACTGCCTGCTTTAAACTGCAATCTATTTGTCAATCACGATCACTATTCTCTTGACTCATTTAGAAATGTTAAGTAATGTTTAACCTCCCTGGCGGTCTAATTCTTTCAAAATTTTGTGTCTAAAAGCGTCTCAATTTTTTTTAAAGGAAATGTGTTTTTTTATATAGTAAGCCAGTAATAATTAGGAATAACGCACTGAAATCCGTGCAAGCAAGAGTCTAGTAAAAACACGGGGTCATATTACATACTTGGTGCTAATTTAACCAGAGCTGTTGTAAACTTACCAGAGCCATTATAGCCTATGGAGGTTTTAAGTTTACAACAGCTCTGGTTAAGTTAGCACCGAATATGTAATATGGCCCACTGAGTCCGATAAAGTTTGAAACACGACATAATTTATTATCCCAAAAATAATTATCTAAACTAATGCAAATAAATTATATTCAATAAAATAATCAAACAAAAAACACTTAAATCTTTCTGAAAACAAGGGTGCAATATTAGACTATGTATGGTCTGTTTCTGATCCTATAGTGCCACCTAGTGGACGTTCATGAGCAGGTCATGCTGCTCGAAATTTTACATTGGAATACAGTGTATTCCTTTTTTTTTCAGTTTACTGCCTGGTCCCGCCCCCCTGCATTGTGTGACTCGCAGGGAGCGTTACCAGGAAGCAAGTTGCGATCACACTGCAGGGGAGCGCAGGATGAGGTGAGTATGCAGCCCGAGTGTGGCTCGGGGTTACCGTTCGCGGTAGCGAAATTTAACCCCGAGTCACATTCGGGAATACCGCCAGGGAGGTTAATGTAACTGTCTACCTAATCTAATTATGTTTCACCTTCCAAAAAGTCAATGTTTGTGCAATTATCTGTTCAGTCTGATTAGGTCCCCCGAGAAGATTTTGTGAATGTAAATGACCCCTTTTTGACCACATAAATATCTGTGCTTGTTCTCTGATTAAAACCAGTTCCATTCTAACAATGAAAGACCTCAGATCTACAGCCTCGTCTTATTTCTGGGGGTGCTAGCAGGCTCTATATGTCCCGGTCCATAAGCTTCGTCTGAGGGTTGGAGGAAGGCAAGAGAGTCGGCCTGGGGAGAACACGGGGTCCTGCAAGGAAGCGTCATTGGCAGAGGTGACCCTGTCGGGGTACAGAGATCTGTTACATGGGACTTTTAACAGAAAGAGATGCAGGTCATTTAACTGGTGTCCGGCGCTAATATTCATAATCTTCGGCGTTCAGTAGAGGCTGTCCAGCCTGGGGAGCAGGTACTCAGTACATCACGTTGGTGAATGCGAAGAGAAAAAGAAAATTTTGTGCAGACTGTATTATCCCAATATGAATAATTGCAGGCAGGGGGTATACTCACATTTTCTGGAGCCAATTTAAACAAAGAGGCACCAAAACGAAGACAAATCGGTGAATTAAACCAAGGGGCACCGATTCCCCTATCAGAGATGCAGAGATCAGGAAACTCGTTCCTTCAAGATGTCAGTTCAGGATACCACAGGAATAATGTCACCAAGAGTCATACAAGGTGAAGAATTCACAAACGGTTTATTTAAAATGACAATAAAATACACCTCTTATTCCTGTGGTATCCTGAACTGACATCTTGAAGGATCGAGTTTCCTGATCTCTGCATCTCTGATAGGGGAATCGGTGCCCCTTGGTTTAATTCACCGATTTGTCTTCGTTTTGGTGCCTCTTTGTTTAAATTGGCTCCAGAAAATGTGAGTATACCCCCTGCCTGCAATTATTCATATTGGATAATACAGTCTGCACAAAATTTTATTTTCCTCTCTTCCTTTTTTCACTTCGCATTCACCAACGTGATGTACTGAGTACCTGCTCCCCAGGCTGGACAGCCTCTACTGAATGCCGAAGATTATGAATATTAGCGCCGGACACCAGTTCCATGACCTGCATCTCTTTCTTTAAACGGACTTGGGGATTTACTGTTTTTCCTGGTTAGCCCGGCAGCTGCACTTCTAATCCGGCCAGTATAAACTATTTGGTTTAACATATTATTTTTCCCTTTTTTGCCGAACTATGAACAATTTTTTTGCACACTAGGTTATGATTTATATGGACTGCTGAACAATTGTTTCGTTATATATATTTTTTATTTTATTTTTTATGCCACACTCCATTTATTTCACATTTATGTAATTTTATATTTTTTGTCTTTATCCCTCGTTTGTATTTTGGTTTAAAGGCTATAACCCTGCTCATTGGAGCGCATTAATCCTTAGTGCTTTATCCTTAGCACTCTGTAGAGCCTTTTTTCTTTTTTGGTTTTCAGCAATTGATATATACCACTGCTTTATATATATATATAGCACCTGGTCAAATCATTGTGCTTAACCTACAGCACTTTGTTTAGTAATTGCCACTGCAACACTTATCACTTATACAGCAGTATCTCCCTTTTTTTTTTTTTTTCTTGTGTGTTTAATTTTATTAATTTTATTATATTTATTTATTTTTTGTTGCCACAACTTCCTTCCTTTTTTGACCAATTTGTGGTTGGCAACTTGGCACTATTATTTCATACTTAAACGAGTCTCTACTCATTTTTTCTTCTCTTTTCTTGATTTGTTTTGTTTTGTTGATCAGAGCTTAGCAGCTCACACAATCTATTTTGTGCGATCTATTTTTGTGATTTTTTTTTCCTGCTTTGTGATATTATCTTGCCCTTGGTAATAGAGCCATCTGGTGGCGCTACACGGCCATTACATCCATTTTTTTTTAACAGAAATCGGCTCAGGCCAAATTTTGAGACGCCCGTGTGTTTCTGTTAACGTGTTTTATAGTGTTTATTACACGGCCTCCAGCGCGGGCGATTTACAGACCTGCCACGGCGTATGTTTAGGATGTGAAAGCTCTAGAAGTATCTGTGTGTTAGTGATGTCAGACATACTGTGATATATTGCTCTTTTTTCAGTAGAGTAGTAGTGAGTATCGAGCGCGCAGACACTGTAAATCCACATAAGCTTTTATTTTACACCGTACCGGCTCTCACAATCTTTGTGTCTCAATGGCTTCCACTTCTATGAATATTACGGCTTTTTGGTAAATAGGCAAGACACGGCAAATATCCCAATTCTAACACGTCTGTGTCTTCAAACGTGTGAAAAATATCTGAAACAAAAACTGCTGCAGTCATTGGTCCCCTGGAACGTGAGATGAGGACACAATGATGTCAGTGTACATCCCCGGAACGTGTGAGGACACCATTATGTCAGTATATGCCCACCAGACTATGTGAGGACACCATGATGTCATTGTACATCAACCTGAAAATATGATGGGAACGCCATGATGTCAGAGTACATCCCCTGGAAAATGTGATGGACACCATGATCTCAGTGTAAATCCCTTGGAACATGTGATGAGGACACCATGATGTCAGAGTTTATCCACCTGAACATGTGACGTGGACAACATGAGGTCAGCTGAGCATGAGACTAGGCCACCTTGATCTCTACTCCAAACGTCACTGTATGTCCATCTGACCATGCGAGATCAGTTTACCTCGGTTTATAATATGAAGCAATATCCTGGTGAGGTCAATGTTGTCTAATAGACCATGCGTTGAGGTCACTCATCATGTAGGTCCGTACATGACCATTGTAGCATGGCTGTGATGAGATTAGTGCATTCTGCTTGCCAGTAAATCTTACAGTAAATGCCCCAATGTTCTTCTGCTCCATTCTTCTCAACGCATATCGTTCACCTCCCCATTCTTCCCACCTCCTGTCCCCCCATTCTTCTCACTTTCCATTGTGCCTTTGCCTCATTCTTCTTAAGCTCTCATTGTGTGCCTGTTATGTTCCTCTAGCCCCCCTCATTGTGCCATAGCTTCGTCCCTTTCAATCTCCTTTTGTCGGTGGCATTTCTCTGGACCTATTTTTATGGAATGGTCCTGGAGCTGTAGCTCCAATAGTGTCAGTGTTAGTCTGGCCCTGCGTGGCGTGTATCTCTGTAGAGTGGGTTGCATGGACCTTGGATAGGTATATATAGCATTCAGCATATCTTTCTCCATATGAGAAAGTAATGTCTCTGCTCCTTCCTGCCTGTTTTTCCTAAATATTTGTCCAGTTGACTTGCTGCAGCCCATTCTTGATGAAGATGAGATGTTGTTCTGCAGGTCGAACATTTTGCTCCATTGGCGAGGTCAAAATGTCGTCGTTTTTCGGTGGTCTGTTAAGGTGTCCTGGCACTCATGGTAATGTGTTTTGGGAGCAAGCGAGGAATCCCTGTGGCAGCTCACCAACCTGGCACCTCTGTTTCTGTACCACAGGAGGACAGTAATGGTGAGAAGGACGAGTATGACCGTGATCCCACTGAATACTATCACAATGATCATCTGGACTTTACTCAACCCATACTCTTTCTGGGTAAATACCTCTTTCACTGGTATTTTGAAGCTATCGCCACCACCCTGACTTATCCCAGCTGCCCCTTGGCTTGTTCCTCCAGTTCTGTCTGTCTGGGTCACTCGGTGGTACGGCCGCGTGGGTGCCTGATCGATGGTAGACGTTCCTTGGTCTGTATTTCTGGTTGGTCTGGATAAAGGAATCTCGCATGATCTCCCAATAAGTCCCTCTGGGCAGAAACACTCATAGTCCCCCACCCGGTCAAAACACCTCCCGCCATTTTGACATGGATTGCTGGCACAATCATTGATATTGACTGTGCAGAAACGACCTTGGAAACCCAGGGGACATTCGCAGGAAAATCTGTTCACTCCATCATGACACGTGGCTCCGTTGGCACAGGGGCGCATCAAGCAATCATCCACGTCTATTTCACAAAGTCTGCCGACATATCCTGCCAGGCAGCGGCAGGTGAAGGTGTCTGCGTAGCCATTCTCATCTTGGCATGTTCCACCATTTAGACATGGCAATCTGCAGGGGGAAAAAGGACATTTGTTGAGTTTTGGTCTGGATCCTGTAGCCTGCCCTACGTATCCTATGGGTTCCCCTCTCACTCTCCAGCCCTCCTGGGCACATTGACCCTGGTCGACAATGAAATATATGGAAATGTCATTATTAGGTGTGTAAGAATCACTAGTGAATGGTGGGACCCTCGTCTGATCTTCCTGTAATCTGGCTCTCCTAAAGCTGCCTTGTTGCAGCTGCCTAGGGTTAGAGATTAGGATGTCTGGGTGGTGATTGACAGACTGGCCTGGTCAGGTCAGAGCTGATCGATTTCTATTGATCATTTTAAACAGACTCAAACCTCAAAGTCCTAAATCCTCATTATGATTACCTCAAATTGGGATGAACAGCAAATGGAACCTGTAACCAAAGCTCCCTCTACCTTTCTGCCCTCACTCTCCTTGGCATCCTTGCCCACACTTTACTTGGCCTCTGTGCCTGTTGGAAAGGTGTGGATGCCGCCTCTTGCCAAGAAATCGTGGAGCTAGTTGGCAAAGCCAGTTCTCAAGGACAATGGACATAAGGGTCACCTAATGGTTAATAATTTACAAATACATTTAATCTTAACTGTATTTTAGGAGTTAGTTTGTGTTAGAGATACAATGTAGACATTTCTGTTCTGTTTGTTCTGAGTTTAATCTGATTCTGTGTTTGTTAATCCCGTCTATTGTGTAACTAATTAGGTTTCAGTGTCTTGTCTAGGAATTCAACTCCTGGAGATAATGTATTCTGTTGATTGTGTCATGTAACCCCCCCCCCCCTCTGCTGTCCATAAACCTGCTCTCATTTTCATTAAAGATTCATTCATTTTCCCCATGCACTAAGTGTGTGTCTGGTGTTTTGGGGAGAGATACATTGCACTCCCTCAAGTTCTGGCTGAGGGTTGTGAGAAGCTGCTGCAGATCAGCTTGGCTGAAGAGAAGGGACGAACACTGTAACAGCTTTGGGTCTGGTCCGCAAGCTGGAAACCAGTGCACCCCAGTTGCTGTTACAGAACCCTCAAAACCCAATAGCTTTGTGAGAGACGCCAGCACCAAAACATCCACCACAATCTTCCACCAGTACCGTCTGCAGAGTATGCATCCTGTGATCTGCGCGTTATTAAACGTCTCGTGTCTTGGATAATGTATGGGTTTCCTTTATGAAGCTACACTTTGTCGTTGTCTGGAAGCACCATGTATCCTCTGGCGTTAAAGACACAGTCAAATGGATAATGCAGGACTTTAATTCTTGTGGTGGAGTGTCCCATGGCTCCGCACGTTGGTACGTGCAGTGCATTCCAATGGGGTGCGTGACTATGGGACATTTATACATTACGAACTGCAGAACTGGAATGTAGGGGGCTTGGCCAGAAGCCGTGGTCAGTGGTCATCTCCTTGCAGTGATCTTACCTCAGTGACTTATTACTGCGGTTTTAATTGGACGATTTACCCTTTAACTAGATTCCCCTCAGCGAGGATCCACCATAGGGATGGAGCCGGCCTATGATTCAATAAGCAGCTTCTCTTGTCTCAGCGGTTCCTTCTCGATTTCCAGAACAGTTTTCCCTTTCAGGTGCCCATAAGGAAGTTGAACTTGGCACCGGATATGAGAACGTATTGGTGATGGAGAGCTCCTGTCTCCTGGACCTAAGACTCTCCCTGGTTAATGGCCAAATCTGGACCCCAAAAATGTCAGCAGCTGACAAGCGCTTGCAGCTCATAATCCTTGGATGATCTTGTTTATCGAAGCCCACATGGACATTAGATCCAGCCTCAGGTCCAACTTGGCACCTGATATCGAGGTGATGATACCAAGTCCAAGTCAATGAGTGTGGATATTTTCCACCTCTGACATATAATGTGCAGCCCCCCCCCCCCAGGCCTGGTAACCAAGGTGCAGATTAGGGCCATGGTGGCAGACCAGGGGTGTCTTCTGCTGAAGCACATATTACACATTCTGACAGAGAATAGAAATATAATCCCCCATGGTTACTGGTTTAGAGGAATGACATGGGAGGAGGAACACATGGTTCATGGTGATCTCGGAGGCCATGCTTTCCTTCATTCCGTTGTCCAGTTGGCCACCACACCAAAGTTTCCAGCAGATTCTTTCAGCAATGCGGATCAGTAAGCTGAGACGCCAGAGGCACAAAGACACGCTATTGCTGTTACCGGAGACTTTCCAGTTCTTTCCAGAATATTTGTTGCTGCCGGAAATTTATCGTCTGTGTTCTGTGAATGAATCCTTGTATCCATGGACGCAGACCTGCTTTTTGTGGTTGCCATGTTAAGGAGATTATCGAAGGAGGTTATGACTGGTGGCCCCCATTTCTGAGTTGAGATGACAACATTCTACTGGTGATAACAATGGATGAAGCCTATGCTCTGTTGCCAATACTTGGGCACCCACCATTTGTCTAGGGTTTAGTGATGCCTTTTTTTATCACTTGTGAGCCCTCCCTTCCTCAGGAACCTGGGCCCAACTCACCACCCCCTGTCATTTCACACCCCATGTTTCTTTTGGCTCTTGGACCTTGCATTGTTTGTCTAGGGTTAGGGTTTGCCTCTGGAAGCCCCCCTATGCCAGCCTCTGACTCCATACCCGGCTACTTCGCAAGGCCCCCTCTTGAATTCACAGTTCTTGCCGTGGAAGGAGTCCGGGCAGATGCAGGAGTATTCACCGTCTGCCTCGATCAGGCACTCGGCGTCATTCAGGCATGGATACGCGTGTTCACAGACATGGATATCTGAGAGCGAGAGAGAGAGAAGAGGGCAGTGAATGGGTTAAAAGTGTCAGTATCTGTGCATGGAGGTGCATTAATGTTAATTAAAAACATAATATCTGTATCTGTAGTCAATAACCGGAATCTGTGCACAGGTCCGGATGCCGTCACACCAGTGATTTAGAGAGGGGAAGGAACGTCTGTGAGAGCGGACATGCCTTCCACTGTGACGCCCGTGTGGCCGCCTTGCTGAGCGCAGTTAGTGCGTCCTATGGAGGATCGCATTCTGTAGCCCCGTCCTACGTCCATCCTAGCTTTTTGATGGGGTGGCTGGAAGCATGTCTGGTGGCAGTGCGTGCAACTAGTGCGCACTCTACACTGTGTGGCCAGCCCCATCGAGCCGTCACAAAGCTGCGACGCAGGGAGGAGCACTAAGGAAAACGTTTAAGTCACCAAAAAACTGAAAAATAATCTACATTTCAGAGTTCCACAAAAAAGGCCCTTTTTCAGGGCAGAAGTAATGGGTTAACAATGTCCAGCTGCTCTCCCACAATGTCAATTCCTCCAGGCGTCGCAGCTTCCCAGCCGGTGTCTGGATAAAGCCGTGCTGGAGCAGACTGGAATTGGGACATTAATTGGGATAGTGGGACTAGTAATTCAGCAAAGGGTTTCTGAACCTGTTAAATGATACCTTCATGATACAACTGTTCGAAACACCAACTAGAGAGGATAACTGTCTGGACCTGGTTATAACAAATAATGTGGATCTTTTCTCAAATATTCAAGTAAGGAAACAGTGACCATAATATGGTGTCTTTTGAAATGAACAAACAAAAACACATTCATAAGGGGCAGCTAAAACATATAATATTAAAAAGGCCAACTTTATTAAAATAAAGGAAGCTCTGAATGTCATTGACTGGAAGAAACCCTTTCATGGGAAAAACACTGAGGATAAGTGGAATATCTTTAAACTAACACTAGAAAAGTACACGTCACAATATATTCCACTGGCTGATAAATATAAAAGAAACAGACTGAAACCAATGTGGCTTAGTAGGAAGGTAACCAAGGAAATGAAAAATAAAAAGAAGGCATTTAAAGCTTTTAAATTTGATAAATCTGAGGCATCCTATAAAGCATATAGGGCAGCCAATAAAGCATGTAAAAATGCGATTAGATGGGCTAAACTAGAAAATGAAAAAGAAATAGCCAAAGAGAGCAAGACCAACCCTAAAAGATTCTTTAGGTACATAAATTCTAAAAAACCCAAGAGTGAAAATGTAGGTTCACTAAAATCTGATTCAGGGCTATTGTCCAAGCAGGAGACGGATTTGGGAATAATCATAGACTTCAAACGAAGTAACACAATCAGGGTTATTCAAAGAGCTATTCAGAGAGCAGGCAGTATGCCAAATGTTGGCGAATTGCCAGCACATACGGTGCCTGTTCGAGGGCAGTGAAATCCCCATAGAGAAGCAATGCTTTGTCTATTCAGAGAACACAAACCAGCAGTGAAAAGTTGCCGAATTGTCCTGCTGTTCAGTGGTTTCATGCGGCAGGTTTAATCAGGAGAATCCCATAGGCTTCAATGTTAAATATTCCTGTTTTAATTCAATATCTAATAAACCGTTTATTATAATATTCTGCAGCAAAAAGTCTCTTTATTTTTAGATTTATTAGGATCTTTAGGCATTTTTCGGGATTTTGTGAAATTTTTTTCCTTTTTTTTATCGCATTTTCTTTTCCTGTAACTTCCCTTTTTATTATCATTCATTGGATTTTATATGTAAATTTCAGACCTTTTCGTTCTGTAGTTTCTTTGCAAACAGCGTTTCACTTTTCAAACATTCAAGCAAACTGTTTTTTTATTTTTTTGGGGGGCTTTTCTGCTGGATCTGTTGGTGACTTGTACCCTGAACCAAGACTCCGAGCAGTGTTGTGCCACGCGATTGGTATACGCCGACCTGATCAGGCGTTCAGGCTGCAGCAACATAATGACCTGAAACCTTCCCTCCAGGCCGTGTCCGCACCAGCTCAGGAGAACCAAGACGGGTGGTGGGCCGTCTTTAGCGCGGGGCAAAAGGGGCAGCTGCCCCAAGCCCAGTCATTGCTATGGAGCCCAACAAGGCAGCTGCTCCCAGCCTGTAAAAATCAAGGCATCGTATGCTGTCTCCCCTTCGTAATGTCATGTGACCGCAGAGAGGAGGTGGAGGCGTGTGAGACTCTGCTGGGGGCGTGTGAGACTCTGCTGGGGGCGTGTGAGACTCTGCTGGGGGCGTGTGAGACTCTGCTGGGGGCGTGTGAGACTCTGCTGGGGGCGTGTGAGACTCTGCTGGGTATGTGAAACTGCTGGAGGCATGTGAAACACTGCTGGGGGCATGTGAAAGACTGCTGGGGGCGTGTGAAACACTGCTGGGGCCGTGTGAAACTCTTGCTGGGGGCGTGTGAAAACTCTTGCTGGGGGCCTTTGAAACTCTTGCTTGGGGCTTGTGAGGCACTGCTGGGGGCTTGTGAGGCACTGCTGGGGGCTTGTGAGGCACTGCTGGGGGCGTGTGAAACACTGCTGGGGGCGTGTGAAACACTGCGGGGGCGTGTGAGGCACTGCTGGGGGCGTGTGAGGCACTGCTGGGGGCGTGTGAGGCACTGCTGGGGGCGTGTGAGGCACTGCTGGGGGCGTGTGAAACTCTGCTGGGGGCATGTGAAACTCCTGCTGGGGGCGTGTGAAACTCCTGCTGGCGGCATTTGAAACACTGCTGGGGGCGTGTGAAACTCTGCTGGGGGCGTGTGAGGCACTGCTGGGAGTATGCTGGGGCATAATATATATATATATGTGTGTGTGTGTGTGTAAGTATATGATGTATATATTATGTGTACGTGATATATATAGTATATAGAATGTGTATTTAGTGTATAGAATGTATATACAATAGTACGTGTGTATGATTTGGATGTTGGAGTGGAGAGCAAAATTCCAAGGGGGGACCCCAAGAAAATATTCACCCTGGACTCAGTCAATATTAAAGACGGCTTCAAATCATGGACTGGCTGGCACCGTCTCCAGACTCCAACCCCATCCAGCCGGTTTACCTGGACACAAAGTGAAAGCAAAGCCACCTATGAGCGTAGGCCACGGCGCGGAGACAACCTGTGCACCGCGAGTCCGTATCGGAAAAGGGAAAACCTTTCCATAAAGTTTGAAGATGATTCTAGGATTTCCGTTTTTTTGTCTCGTGTTTCAGCTTTATTTTCAGATATATCGAGTGTAGCGGAATGCGTGTTGTCCGCCTGTGGGTGTGCTCCTATCTGCGTACCCCCACTGCGCTTACCGCTGGCCCGACTACCGAGTGGCACGGCACTCGGCGTCTCGTGCGGCCTGGAGTGACCCTGGGGAAGGGTTAGCGGGCCGTGCAGGGGACCCCTGCGTGAAACCAGCCCGACCACTGAGCAACACGGCACTCAGCGTCTCGAGCAGCTGGTTCACTGACCTTGTTAGAGAATGAAACGTCTGCGGAACGGCCATTCGGATGAGGGAATCGGATTCCCCTCGGATGGAGTTCGGAACTCCCTTCGGGTACTATTCGGATCTTATGGTGATCGGATTCCCCTTCGAGTAAAATTCGGATCTCACCCGGTAGAATGGCGCTCGATAGGCCGATGCGCGGGAGACACGCCGCGCCTTCGGATTGGATGCGGAAAACCGAAGCGTGGCCGAATATTCTTACGGTCGATGCCCGTCTGGTGCACCTCTGTCCTGATCCGAGCTGCAGGCACAGGG
This sequence comes from Leptobrachium leishanense, assembly GCA_009667805.1. NCBI lineage: Eukaryota > Metazoa > Chordata > Amphibia > Anura > Megophryidae > Leptobrachium > Leptobrachium leishanense. The sequence continues at coordinate 95,414 of RXON01000053.1, forward strand.
TATTCGGTTCGGATCTCACTCTGCCGCACTCTGAAGACCGCGCTGGATCTCAGAAATACGGCCGAAAATAAAGGACACCAGGCGGAGCTGAATGCACTAGATCATCTGCTTTATTTTTACACACCACATATATTTATAAACAATACCACAGAGTCAGAACAATGGGAATCCCTGCCCGCCCCCAAAAGTCCCTTTGGCCCTCGCTGGCAGGAGGCACCTGGGACCCGATTCGTATTGGTGGTATGAATCGGGGAGTTGCCGATTCGGGACTGGATGGTCCAAATCGACCATTTTACGATTCGACCGGACGGTCCGAATCGGCCATTTTCCGATCCGATCGACTCGACTGGATCCACGAGGCGCTGGGAAAATGGCGGCGAGCAAGGCACACAAAGGGATTTACATACATTTCGCAATACACATACGGGGACACTTTTATTACACCACACACAAAACCACATCTAAATAAAATAACTTGCGGAACCCCGCGGGTGCAACGGCACCTAAGAGTCTATGGAAGAAACCACGTCACCATGAACCGCCCCTGGCTGAGGGTGTTGGGCCATTCCATGACACTCCTCCCCCTTCCCAAGGTCCGACGCACCCGGTTGGACCCCAACGGGTCGTACCGGGGTAGTCGGTGCTCCCAAATCCCCCGGTTCCCGGGCCGACTGCCGCGATAACCCATCAGCATTACCGTTTTGCGACCCGGGCCGGTATTGAATGGTAAAGTTAAAGGGTTGGAGAGCCAGGCTCCACCGCAACAGGCGTCCATTTTCCCCCGCCACTCGGTTGAGCCACACCAGGGGGTTATGGTCGGTCATCACGGTGAAGGACCGACCGTAGACATAGGGTTGGAGCTTCCGTAGGGCCCAGACCAAGGCTAGGCACTCCTTCTCCACCGCAGCATACCCCACCTCCCGTGGTAACAGCTTCCGGCTGATGAACGCCACCGGATGATCCCCCCCGTCGTCCCCCACTTGACTTAGGACAGCTCCAGTCCGAACATTGAAGCGTCTGTATGGACAACAAAACGTTTGTTATAGTTGGGAGCTGCCAGCAGGGGAGCTTGGGTCAGGGCGGCCTTCAGTTGCTGGAAGGCCTGCTCGCACTCCGGGGACCACAGGACTTGGCGGGGCAGGGATTTCTTCGTCAAGTCGGTCAGGGGTTTGGCCAGGTCGCTGTAATGGGGTACAAACTTCCTGTAGTACCCCGCGGTGCCCAGGAAGGCGAGGACCTGGGTCTTGGTCACAGGGGTGGGCCAGTCTAGGATGGCTTCTACCTTGGCGGGCTCTGGCCGTTGTATCCCGCAACCCACCCGGTGGCCCAGGTACTGCACTTTGGCCATCCCCACCTTGCATTTCTCAGGCTTAAGAGTCAGGTTGGCGTCCCTAATCCGGCCCAAGACCATCCCTACGTGGTCAAGGTGTTCCTCCCAGGTCTGGCTATAGATGGCTATGTCATCCAGGTATGCGCAAGCGAACCCCTGGAGGCCATCGAGGAGGCGATCAATTAACCGCTGGAAGGTAGCAGGGGCGTTCTTCATCCCGAACGGCATGACTCGAAATTGGTACAAGCCGAACGGGGTGATGAAGGCCGACTTCGGGGTCGCCTCCTCGGCAAGGGGAATCTGCCAGTACCCCTTGCACAGATCGACCGTGGTCAGAAAATGACCCCGGGAGATCTGATCTAGCAACTCGTCGACTCGGGGCATGGGATAAGCGTCTGTAAATGGTACAGTCATTTATCCGCCGATAGTCGATGCAGAACCTGGTGGTGCCGTCTTTCTTGGGCACCAGGACCACGGGCGACGCCCATGGACTGGCTGACGGTTCAATGACCCCCAGCTCCAACATCTCCCGGATCTCGGCCCGCATGGATTCGCGGACCGCTTCCGGGAGTCAGTAGGCAGGCTGCCGAAGGGGTCTCTGACCGGGGGTGTCCACTTGATGAACGGCCTGATCAGTGTATCCCGGGAGAGCCGAGAAAATCCCCCGGTAGTCGTGGAGCAACTGCCGCGCCTGCGCCTGCTTTTCAGGCCCTAACTCCTCCCCCAGCTGCACCTGATCTACCCCGGAAGGCTGCTTGGCTATCCCAGGAAGCTCTACCAAAGGGAATGGTTCCGTCTCCTCGGCAGCCGGCGCGCATATGGCGTCCACCGTCTCCAGGCGTTCATGGTAGGCCTTCAGCATGTTGACGTGGAACGTCCGCTGGATTCTGGTGTCTGCGCAGCTAACAACCACATAGGTGGTATCCCCCAGTTGGGTTACCACCCTGTAGGGGCCTTGCCAGGCCGCCTGCAGCTTGTTCTGCCGCTGTGGCTTCAACACCAGAACCTTCTGCCCCACGAGGAACGAGCGACTGCAAGCAGCGCGATCGTACCACGTCTTCTGCTGAGCCTGGGCCGTTTCCATGTTCCCTTGTACGAACCCCGCGAGTTTTGCCAAGCGCTCCCAGAGCTTCAAGACATAACTCAATAGAGGAACCCCATCTTCCTCCTGTTCCCCCTCCCACTGAGCCCTAACCAAATCCAGGGGCCCCCTCTCCTGGCGCCCATATAACAGCTCAAAGGGAGAGTATCCGGTGGATTCCTGAGGAACCTCCCGGTAGGCGAACAGTAAGTGATGTAGATACTTCTCCCAATCCTTCCCTTCGTGTGCGAAGGCCCGGATGAGCTGTTTCAGGGTCCCATTAAACCGCTCGCACAGCCCATTTGTCTGGGGGTGATATGGGGCGCTGTGCAGCGCCTTAACACCGCAGAGACGCCAGAGCTGCTGGGTGAGCTCAGCGGTGAACTGGGTACCCTGATCGGACAGGGTTTCCCGGGGAAACCCCACCCTCGTGAACACCCGTAGGAGAGCGTCCGCTACGGTGTCTGCCTGGATGTTGGCCAAGGCCACAGCCTCGGGGTACCGGGTGGCATAATCCACTACGGTGAGTATGTACCTCTTACCGGTGGCACTGGGGCGTGGCAACGGCCCAATGATGTCGACCGCCACCCGGCTAATGGGCTCCTGGATGATGGGCATGGGGTGCAGGGGCGCTTTCGGGTGATCCCCGGCCTTCCCAGTCTTTTGGCAAACCGGGCAGGTGCGGCAGTACTCGCGGGTGTCTTCGCTGAGGCGGGGCCAGAAGAACGCGCGCGCCAACCGGTGTCGAGTTTTCTTCTGCCCCAGGTGACCTGCAAGGGGATATCGTGAGCCAGGCGCAGAAGTTCCCGTCTAGGGCCCTGGGGTACTACCATCTGCTTATGCGGAACCTGCTGCTTCTTGGACCCCTCCCTCGCGGTGTACCTGTAGAGAAGCCCATCCTCCCACTCTATGCTGTCAATTCTCTTGTCGTCCAGGCCTTGACCGGCCCGATCTCGGTAGCACTGTAGCGTAGGATCGGTCTGGGTCTGGTGGCGAAGCGTCTCCGGGGAGCTCCACGGGGAAGGGGGGTCAGGTGGGAAGGGAGGAGTCGGGATTCGTCTGGGTGTAGGAGGTCGGGGAGGTTTCGGTTGGGATCTCACCTGGGTCCCGATCGGAGTGCCCCAGTCGTGGCGTTGGCTCTGTTGCCTAGTGGTCACTGGGACGGCCGCATCTGTGGAGTAAGAAGAGACCAGCCGTCCCAAATCGTTACCGAGGAGCACCTCGGCCGGCAATTGATTTAACAACCCCACCCTCACCACTTTCTCCCCGGACCCCCAGTCTAGGTGGACGCGTGCCGTCCCAAGTCGAAGAACCTTCCCTCCGGCCACCCGCACTGCGATGGTGTTGTGCAGGCGGTCGTTCTGCTGGATCAAGTGGGGTCGTACCAGGGTGATAGTAGCCCCGGAGTCCCGGAGCCCCTCAGCAGCTCGCCCGTTTATCCACACCGCCTGGCGGTGATGATGGCGGTTGTCGGCCGAGGCGGCTTGCACCGGGTCTGCCTCGTGTAGCCGCTCCCATTCTTCTGGGGCCTCCGGCCACGGGGTTTCGGCGTCGTAGCAATGGGCAGACGGTGAAGGTCTGGCGGGAGGTCGTGCCAAGTCCGGTCGGTTGGGGCAGTTCTGTTTGTAGTGCCCATCTTGGTTGCACCCGTAGCAACGGACGTTGGCCAAGTTGTTGGGCCGACTGGTGGGTCGTGCTGCCGGCGTCCGAACTGCCGGTGTTGGAGGGGGAGGGGCAGGTAGAGCGGGGCGGAAGGGCAGGGATCGCTCACCCCCGGTAACCTTCCGAGTGTCAGCATACTCGTCCGCCCAAACAGCCGCTTGCTGCACCGTTTGAGGCTTCTTATCTCGCACCCACTCCCAGGAACCAGGTGCGCAAGTCCCGCTGCAATCGGGGGCCCACTCAACGTGGGTAGCGCCATTGGGCCGGCGAGAGTTCCTGAACTTCGCCCGGCTGGCTTCCGGGGTCACGGCGAACCGGCTCAGCAACGCTTGTTTCACGTGTGCGTAGTTGGTGGCCTCCTCGTCCGGCACCGTGCGGTAGGCCTCGGCTGCCCGACCGGTCAGCTTGCACGCCAGGATTCTCACCCAGTCGGCACGGTGTACCTCGTGCACTTGGCACAGGCGTTCGAAGTCCTGGAGGTAGCTCTCTATCTCGTCCTCCGTCTCTCGGAACTCCTTGAACGCCTGGAAAGGCACTTTACGGCCGGTGGACCGGTCCGAACGAGGGCTACTGTCCCGTTGGCTCCGCACCTCAGCCAGCCGTAGCTCGTGATCGCGCTCCTTTTCCCGCTCCTCGCGCTCCTTGTCCCGCTCCCCGCGCTCCTTGTCCCGCTCCTCTTCCTGACAAATCTCCCGGATCAAGTTCTGCATGACAGCCTCCGATGGGGCCGCTCCGTAGAGGGCGGCCCGCTGCCGCACCTTCTGTTGGAAACCGTTTTCGTCGGGGACAGGTGCAGGTGCGGTGTCAGGGGGTAACACCGTGAACGCCGCCCCTTGGTCTAACCTCCGTAGCTCCTCAATCATAACGTCCCGGCTTTTGGAGCCCGGGGTGCCTCCCCGATTCTCTAACATGCCACGCAGGACGTCCCGCTTATAGGCGCCGTACTCGGCCATAGTGAGGGTCTCCTTGGGGTCTGCAGAGAGCTTATCCCACCGCTGCCACCAGTGTAGCGGAATGCGTGTTGTCCGCCTGTGGGTGTGCTCCTATCTGCGTACCCCCACTGCGCTTACCGCTGGCCCGACTACCGAGTGGCACGGCACTCGGCGTCTCGTGCGGCCTGGAGTGACCCTGGGGAAGGGTTAGCGGGCCGTGGAGGGGACCCCTGCGTGAAACCAGCCCGACCACTGAGCAACACGGCACTCAGCGTCTCGAGCAGCCTGTTCACTGACCTTGTTAGAGAATGAAACGTCTGCGGAACGGCCGTTCGGATGAGGGAATCGGATTCCCCTCGGATGGAGTTCGGAACTCCCTTCGGGTACTATTCAGATCTTATGGTGATTGGATTCCCCTTCGAGTAAAATTCGGATCTCACCCGGTAGAATGGCGCTCGATAGGCCGATGCGCGGGAGACACGCCGCGCCTTCGGATCGGATGCGGAAACCGAAGCGTGGCCGAATATTCTTACGGTCGATGCCCGTCTGGTGCACCGCTGTCCTGATCCGAGCTGCAGGCACAGGGTGTTCGGTTCGGATCTCACTCTGCCGCACTCTGAAGACCGCGCTGGATCTCAGAAATACGGCCGAAAATAAAGGACACCAGGCGGAGCTGAATGCACTAGATCATCTGCTTTATTTTTACACACCACATATATTTATAAACAATACCACAGAGTCAGAACAATGGGAATCCCTGCCCGCCCCCAAAAGTCCCTTTGGCCCTCGCTGGCAGGAGGCACCTGGGACCCGATTCGTATTGGTGGTATGAATCGGGGAGTTGCCGATTCGGGACTGGATGGTCCAAATCGACCATTTTACGATTCGACCGGATGGTCCGAATCGGCCATTTTCCGATCCGATCGACTCGACCGGATCCACGAGGCGCTGGGAAAATGGCGGCGAGCAAGGCACACAAAGGGATTTACATACATTTCGCAATACACATACGGGGACACTTTTATTACACCACACACAAAACCACATCTAAATAAAATAACTTGCGGAACACCGCGGGTGCAACGGCACCTAACAGTCTATGGGAGAAACCACGTCACCACGAACCGCCCCTGGCTGAGGGTGTTGGGCCATTCCGTGACAGAGACCTTAAACTGCAGGAAATCCGTACAAACTAGAATCATGGAGGCCTCGTGACCGGACCCTCCCCGCACACTCAGCCGGTGTACACAGCTCTCACAGGCACACGTTAAAGCTGTGAATCCTCTCCTCCTCCTCTGGAGCGGGTGCCTGCATGCGTGCATGAGGGAACGGGTGTCTGCGTGCGTGCATGAGGGAGCGGGTGCCTGCGTGCATGCATGAGGGAACAGGTGCGTGCGTGCATGAGGGAGCGGGTGCGTGCATGCATGAGGGAGCGGGTGCGTGCATGAGGGAGCGGGTGCCTGCGTGCGTGCATGAGGGAGCGGGTGCCTGCCTGCGTGCATGAGGGAGCGGGTGTCTGCGTGCGTGCATGAGGGAGCGGGTGCCTGCCTGCGTGCATGAGGGAGCGGGTGTCTGCGTGCGTGCATGAGGGAGCGGGTGCCTGCATGCGTGCATGAGGGAACAGGTGCGTGCGTGCGTGCATGAGGGAGCGGGTGCGTGCGTGCATGAGAGCAGGTGCGTGCATGCAGGAGAGCAGGTGCGTGCTTGCGTGCATGCATGAGGGAGCGGGTGCGTGCACGCGTGCATGAGGGGGCGGGTGTCTGCACGCGTGCATGAGGTAGCGGGTGTCTGCACGCGTGCATGAGGTAGCGGGTGTCTGCACGCGTGCATGAGGGAGCGGGTGTCTGCACGCGTGCATGAGGGAGCGGGTGTCTGCACGCGTGCATGAGGGAGCGGGTGTCTGCACGCGTGCATGAGGGAGCGGGTGTCTGCGTGCGTGCATGAGGGAGCGGGTGTCTGCGTGCGTGCATGAGGGAGCGGGTGCCTGCGTGCGTGCATGAGGGAGCGGGTGCGTGCGTGCGTGCATGAGGGAGCGGGTGTGACGGAACCGTTCTCTTCCGCCTGTCCTGACTCTCCAGACACCCCTTCGGTGCGGTCAGCCCGGCTACTGGGAGCGCTGTCCTCAGCACCTCGAGCAGCTTGACCCGCCTGCTTCTGTTCCTCTGCCCTGGAGCCATTAGGAATTTCCAGAGGGCCGCTCTCTGCCTTCTGGGGGTGATAGTGGGTACCCTGAATGAGACACCAGACGAGCTGTATGTTCCCACAGGATTCTCTGACTTTTAATGAATAAAAACGCCACCATTTATGCTGAAATCCAACAGCCATAATTTGCATAAATGACGCACCTCGTTCTACCAATATGCTAATTACATTATGTCAGTTATTTACAATAAACATTCTTTATATTCTTTAGCCTTTAGCTCACACAACATTTGCATAACCTATTGTTCTACCACATCAGATTAGATGACAAACACTATCACAGATTTCTTGAATTAAACATGCAGCCAGATAAGGGGAAAAACCCTGTTGCATAAATTACACAGCAGTAAAGCTTGTTTACTGGCTATACAAAAATGCATTTACCATACAGTATATTTAAAACTAAAGTTACGCCATTTTACACTAAACTAATTTAAATTAAAACCAAACACTGTAAAATATATTTAAAATAACACGATACAATTGAACATAAAGTCTCTTGGGGTTTGAAGCATGGAGCGTTACGCTAGCTCCATGACAGCGGGTACCTGCGTGCATGAGGGAGCGGGTACCTGCGTGCATGCATGAGGGAGCGGGTGCATGCGTGCGTGAGGGAGCGCCTGCCTGCCTGCATGCATGCATGCATGCCTGCGCGCGTGCATGAGGGAGCGGGGTACCTGCGCGCGTGCATGAGGGAGCGGGGTACCTGCGCGCGTGCATGAGGGAGCGGGGTACCTGCGCGCGTGCATGAGGGAGCGGGTACCTGCTCGCCTGCATGAGGGAGCGGGTACCTGCGCGCCTGCATGAGGGAGCGTGTCCGTCCGTGCATGAGGGAGTGGGTACACCTGTGTGCATGAGGGAGCGGGTGCCTGCGTGCATGCATGAGGGAGTGGGTGGGTGCGTGCGTGCATGCATATGCATGAGGGAGCGGGTTCGTGCGTGCATGAGGGAGCGGGTACCTGCGTGCATGAGGGAGCGGGTGTCTGCGTGCGTGCATGAGGGAGCGGGTGCGTGCATGAGGGAGCGAGTGTCTGCGTGCGTGCATGAGGGAGCGAGTGTCTGCGCGCGTGCATGAGGGAGCGGGTACCTGCGCGCCTGCATGAGGGAGCGGGTGTCTGCGTGCCTGCATGAGGGAGCGGGTGCGTGCGTGCATGAGGGAGCGGGTCCGTCCGTGCATGAGGGAGTGGGTACACCTGTGTGCATGAGGGAGCGGGTGCGTGCATATGCATGAGGGAGCGGGTCGGTGCGTGCATGAGGGAGCGGGTACCTGTGTGCATGAGGGAGCGGGTGTCTGCGTGCGTGCATGAGGGAGCGGGTGCGTGCGTGCATGAGGGAGCGAGTGTCTGCGTGCGTGCATGAGGGAGCGACTGTCTGCGCGCGTGCATGAGGGAGCGAGTGCCTGCGCGCGTGCATGAGGGAGCGGGTGCCTGCGCGCGTGCATGAGGGAGCGGGTGCCTGCGCGCGTGCATGAGGGAGCGGGTGCCTGCGCGCGTGCATGAGGGAGCGGGTGCCTGCGTGCCTGCATGAGGGAGCGGGTACCTGCGCGCCTGCATGAGGGAGCGGGTCCATGCGTGCATGAGGGAGCGGGTCCGTGCGTGCATGAGGGAGCGGGTACCTGTGTGCATGAGGGAGCGGGTACCTGCGTGCATGCATGAGGGAGTGGGTGCGTGCGTGCATATGCATGAGGGAGCGGGTCCGTGCGTGCATGAGGGAGCGGGTTACTGCGTGCGTGCATGAGGGAGCGGGTTACTGCGTGCGTGCATGAGGGAGCGGGTTACTGCGTGCGTGCATGAGGGAGCGGGTGTCTGCGTGCATGAGGGAGTGGGTGCGTGTGTGCATGAGGGAGCGGGTACCTGCGCGCCTGCATGAGGGAGCTGGTGTCTGCGTGCCTGCATGAGGGAGCGGGTGCGTGCGTGCATGAGGGAGCGGGTCCGTCCGTGCATGAGGGAGTGGGTACACCTGTGTGCATGAGGGAGCGGGTGCCTGCGTGCATGCATGAGGGAGTGGGTGGGTGCGTGCGTGCATATGCATGAGGGAGCAGGTCCGTGCGTGCATGAGGGAGCGGGTACCTGCGTGCATGAGGGAGCAGGTGTCTGCGTGCGTGCATGAGGGAGCGGGTGCGTGCGTGCATGAGGGAGCGAGTGCCTGCGCGCGTGCATGAGGGAGCGGGTGCCTGCGCGCGTGCATGAGGGAGCGGGTGCCTGCGCGCGTGCATGAGGGAGCGGGTGCCTGCGCGCGTGCATGAGGGAGCGGGTGCCTGCGCGCCTGCATGAGGGAGCGGGTGCCTGCGCGCCTGCATGAGGGAGCGGGTCCGTGCGCGCCTGCATGAGGGAGCGGGTCCGTGCGTGCATGAGGGAGCGGGTCCGTGCGTGCATGAGGGAGTGGGTACCTGTGTGCATGAGGGAGCGGGTGCCTGCATGCGTGCATGAGGGAGCGGGTGCCTGCATGCATGCATGCATGAGGGAGTGGGTGCGTGCGTGCATATGCATGAGGGAGCGGGTCCGTGCGTGCATGAGGGAGCGGGTACCTGCGTGCATGAGGGAGCGGGTTACTGCGTGCGTGCATGAGGGAGCGGGTTACTGCGTGCGTGCATGAGGGAGCGGGTGCGTGCGTGCATGAGGGAGCGGGTGCGTGCGTGCATGAGGGAGCGGGTGCGTGCATGAGGGAGCGGGTACGTGCGTGCATGAGGGAGCGGGTGCCTGCGTGCGTGCGTGCATGAGGGAGTGGGTGCCTGCGTGCGTGCATGAGGGAGCGGGTGCCTGCATGAGGGAGCGGGTGCGTGCGTGTGTGCATGCATGAGGGAGCGGGTACCTGCGTGCATGAGGGATTGGGTGTGTGCGTGCGTGCGTGCGTGCATGAGGGAACGGGTACCTGCGTGCGTGCATGAGGGATTGGGTGTGTGCGTGCATGAGGGAGCGGGTACCTGCGTGCGTGTATGTATGAGCGTGTTTGTTAGGCTGCACTATAAGTCAGCGTCTTTTTCTCTGGTAGACGACGCCGGCTTCTGTCCGAGGCTGAAAGATCAAAACCAACACGTAGCTTCCCAGATGCTCCACACACCCGTAGACACTTCCTGACACTAACCTTTGTCACAGAATTTCCCTGCCCATCCGGGGTGGCACATGCACTGCCAGGGCTGATGGCAGGAGCCGTGAACACAACCCGGCATCCTGGCACAGTCGTCACAAAACTTTCCGTTCCAGCCGGGGTCACACCTAGACGTACACAAGACACAGCATGTGAACACCGACAGATCTGGCCGGATATACAACCGCGCGACCGACAACCTATACACCCGGCACCGCCGATACACGCCCACTCGACCTATAAACCCTGTGCATCACTGTGTGTCTGTGAGCTGATCTGTGTGCATTGATGTGCCCGAGTTGATCTCTGTGTGCCAGTGCATCGCGGTGTGTGTGCGGGTTGATCTGTGTGCGTCGCGTTGTGTCTGCTGTTGATCTGTGTGTGTCGCGGTGTGTCTGCTGTTGATCTGTGTGAGTCGCGGTGTGTCTGCTGTCAATCTGTGTGCGTCGCGGTGTGTCTGCATGTCAATCTGTGTGCGTCGCGGTGTGTCTGCGTGTCGATCTGTGTGCGTCGCAGTGTGTCTGCTGTTGATCTGTGTGAGTCGCGGTGTATCTGTGAGTCGCGGTGTGTCTGCGTGTTGATCTGTGTGAGTCGCGGTGTGTCTGCGTGTCGATCTGTGTGCGTCGCGGTGTGTCTGCGTGTCGATCTGTGTGCGTCGCAGTGTGTCTGCGTGTCGATCTGTGTGCGTCGCAGTGTGTCTGCGTGTCGATCTGTGTGAGTCGCGGTGTGTCTGCATGTTGATCTGTGTGAGTCGCGGTGTGTCTGCGTGTCGATCTGTGTGAGTCGCGGTGTGTCTGCGTGTCGATCTGTGTGCATTGCAGTGTGTCTGCGTGTCGACCTTGTGCGTTGCGGTGTGTCTGCGTGTCGATCTGTGTGCGTTGCGGTGTGTCTGCGTGTCGATCTGTGTGCGTTGCGGTGTGTCTGCGTGTCGATCTGTGTGCATTGCGGTGTGTCTGCGTGTCGATCTGTGTGCGTTGCAGTGTGTCTGCATGTCGACCTTGTGCGTTGCGGTGTGTCTGCGTGTCGATCTGTGTGTGTCAAAAAATGTGTTCCCTTCAGCAGTGCAATAGGAGTGTATTGTGCCGTGACAAGTACCTACAGTCCAATGTTTTGGCACCACTGGCCTCCATCAAGCGGGCACCTCCAGCGGAAATAAGTCCGTCGTTCCCCCACCCTGCGCCGCTCACTATGCGCGGAGTGCACACTCACTAAGCGTGCAGTGCACACACTCACTATGTGCGCAGTGCACACACACACACTATGTGCGCAGTGCACACACACTCACTAAGCGCGCAGTGCACACACACTAAGCGCGCAGTGCACACACACTCACTAAGCGCGCAGTGCACACACTCACTAAGCGCGCAGTGCACACACACTAAGCACGCAGTGCACACACACTAAGCGAGCAGTGCACACACACTCACTAAGCACGCAGTGCACACACACTAAGCACGCAGTGCACACACACTCACTAAGCGCGCAGTGCACACACACTCACTAAGCGCGCAGTGCACACACTCACTAAGCGCGCAGTGCACACACACTAAGCGCGCAGTGCACACACACTAAGCACGCAGTGCACACACACACACACTAAGCGCGTAGTGCACACACTTGTCACGGAATGGACCTGAGCGCTCCTTCCAGTGAGCCGCGTGACTAAAAACTCAGACCGTTTTAAAGATCATTTTTTCCTTTTATATTTCGGTTGTGCGTTTAAGTGTATGGACATTTTATTTCATGTCTAGATGTGGTTTTACTGGTGTGGTTTTTATTAGAGTGTGATGTATTAACATGTATCCTGTATTGTATGAGGGCATTTAAGTCTGGACATGTCTGAGGGCATTCAAGTCTGGACATGTCTTTGTGTTGTGTGTATAAAAGGATCTGCCCAAACCTTGTAATAAATCAGTCTCTGTTTTGAAGTCATACAGCTTCGTCTGGTGAGTTATTTCAGGGAATATCACATTGCACCTAGAAGGCACTCAGCGGACTTCTACATCACGTCTATCCCAGGAAAAGGAGCCTCAAGTCAGCCCAGCAGCCACCTCCACACCAACAAGAGGTCGGTAGATCAGGCTGCTCGAGACGCCGAGTCACTCAGTAGTCGGGCCGGACGCCATCAAGGGGGTCAGATAGGAGTAGGACCGCAGGCGGACACTCAATTCCGTCACAACACTCACTAAGCGCGCAGTGCACACATTCACTAAGCGCGCAGTGCACACATTCACTAAGCGTGCAGTGCACACATTCACTGAGCGCGCAGTGCACACATTCACTGAGCGCGCAGTGCACACATTCACTAAGCGCGCAGTGCACACTCACTAAGCCCGCAGTGCACACTCACTAAGCACACATTGCACACTCACTAAGCACGCAGTGCACACTAAGCGCGCAGTGCACACACACTAAGTGCAGTGCACACACTCACTAAGCGCACACTCACTAAGCACGCAGTGCACACACACTCACCTGCACACTCCTTCCTCGTCACAGTGACCGTGATAGAGGTTGCAGCGCTCCTGGCACTCGTTGACTGAGGAAAAAACATAAGTGTATGAGAAATAAAACATCTGACAATCCCGCAACACGAGGGACCCGGCACAGCTGACAACCTGTGACCATGTACACACCTATCATATAGTGTGTGTGGTGGTGGGTCTGTATGGAGGTGTGTGTGGGTCTGTATGGAGGTGTGTGTGTGTCTGTATGGAGGTGCTGTGTGTGTGTGTGTGTCTGTATGGAGGTGCTGTGTGTGTGTGTGTGTCTGTATGAAGGTGCTGTGTGTGTGTGTCTGTATGGAGGTGCTGTGTGTGTGTGTGGTGGGTCTGTATGGAGGTGCTGTGTGTCTGTATGGAGGTGCTGTTTGTCGTAGAAATTAATCTACTATTTCTGTGTAGTTAGATCCGCTGCACCTACAAGCAGTTCTCTGCTCTCCCTACAATACTTATCTGAACGCGCGCAGTAAGGAGACCCAGAGACTCTGCTGTGGTCTTGTTGGATCCTCATTCCCTGTATAATGGATGCCTTCTTCTAGCCCAGAAAGAGTCACACACACAGGCTGCTTCTAGCTGGAGTTCATCTGACCAAGAGAGCCTCTGGTCCGCTTAATTTATTAGACAATAGGACAACACCCAGTGGCTGACTGGCTTTACAACAGAAACCAGTTAGCCCAGTAAGTACATTTACATCTCAAAAGGACAGGGGAGTGGACTAGGATGACCGACCAGCCCCCTGTACATGACTCATCCCTGAGTCATGTCCATTGTCCCGTCAGCCATGTTTGTCTGACCATCACTGTCAGTATGGACCCCATTCAGATACTGCTCAAAGTGATCAGCATCTAGTGAAGATCAGTCTACTTGTTCTTATAGATTTGAGACATATCTGTGGAGACATTACAGCTATTGTCCACACATGGTACGAGTGTACAGACAAGGCTTAAAAGCAGGTATGTCGTCTCTAAACCTAGAAGAAGGTCTTCATACTGACGATTTTGCCGCTGGTTCTGATTAAACCCAAATACCCTCTGCTAGAGCGATTCTCAGTTTAATCCAACACAGGGAGACAGATGACAATTTATAAAACACACACATCCTAGAATATAATGTCCACATAATAAAATTTCCACAACGTGTGTGTGTGTGTGGTGGGTCTGTATGGAGGTGCTGTGTGTGTGTGTGGTGGGTCTGTATGGAGGTGCTGTGTCTGTATGGAGGTGCTGTGTGTGTGTGTGGTGGGTCTGTATGGAGGTGCTGTGTGTGTGTGTGTGTCTGTATGGAGGTGCTGTGTGTGTGTGGTGGGTCTGTATGGAGGTGCTGTGTGTGTGTGTGGGTCTGTATGGAGGTGCTGTGTGTGTGTGTGTATGAAGGTGCTGTGTGTGTGTGTCTGTATGAAGGTGCTGTGTGTGTGTGTGTGTCTGTATGAAGGTGTTGTGTGTGTGTGTCTGTATGAAGGTGTTGTGTGTGTGTGTCTGTATGAAGGTGCTGTGTGTGTGTGTCTGTATGAAGGTGCTGTGTGTGTGTGTCTGTATGAAGGTGCTGTGTGTGTGTGTCTGTATGAAGGTGCTGTGTGTGTGTGTCTGTATGAAGGTGCTGTGTGTGTGTCTGTATGAAGGTGCTGTGTGTGTGTGTGTCTGTATGAAGGTGCTGGGTGTGTGTGTGGTGGGTCTGTATGGAGGTGCTGTGTGTCTGTATGGAGGTGCTGTGTGTCGTAGAAATTAATCTACTATTTCTGTGTAGTTAGATCCGCTGCACTTACAAGCAGTTCTCTGCTCTCCCTGCAATACTTATCTGAACGCGCGCAGTAAGGAGACCCAGAGACTCTGCTGTGGTCTTGTTGGATCCTCATTCCCTGTATAATGGATGCCTTCTTCTAGCCCAGAAAGAGTCACACACACAGGCTGCTTCTAGCTGGAGTTCATCTGACCAAGAGAGCCTCTGGTCCGCTTAATTTATTAGACAAATAGGACAACACCCAGTGGCTGGCTGGCTTTACAACAGAAACCAGTTAGCCCAGTAAGTACATTTAAATCTCAAAAGGACAGGGGAGTGGACTAGGATGACCGACCAGCCCCCTGTACATGACTCATCCCTGAGTCATGTCCATTGTCCCCGTCAGCCATGTTTGTCTGACCATCCCCCATCACTGTCAGTATGGACCCCATTCAGATACTGCTCAAAGTGATCAGCATCTAGTGAAGATCAGTCTACTTGTTCTTATAGATTTGAGACATATCTGCGGAGACATTACAGCTATTGTCAGCACACGGTACGAGTGTACAGACAAGGCTTAAAAGCAGGTATGTCGTCTCTAAACCTAGAAGAAGGTTTTCATACTGACGATTTTGCCGCTGGTTCTGATTAAACCCAAATACCCTCTGCTAGAGCGATTCTCAGTTTAATCCAACACAGGGAGACAGATGACAACTTATAAAACACACACATCCTAGAATATAATGTCCACATAATAAAATTTCCACAACGTGTGTGTGTGTGTGGTGGGTCTGTATGGAGGTGCTGTGTGTGTGTGGGTCTGTATGGAGGTGCTGTGTGTGTGTGGAGGTGCTGTGTGTGTGTGTGGTGGGTCTGTATGGAGGTGCTGTGTGTGTGTGTGGTGGGTCTGTATGCAGGTGCTGTGTGTGTGTGTGTGTGTGGGTCTGTATGCAGGTGCTGTGTGTGGTGGGTCTGTATGGAGGTGCTGTGTGTGTGTGTAGGTCTGTATGGAGGTGCTGAGTGTGTGTGTGTGGTGGGGCTGTATGGAGGTGCTGTGTGTGTGTGTGGTGGGTCTGTATGGAGGTGCTGTGTGTGGTGGGTCTGTATGGAGGTGCTGTGTGTGTGTGGTGGGTCTGTATGGAGGTGCTGAGTGTGTGTGTGTGGTGGGGCTGTATGGAGGTGCTGTGTGTGGTGGGTCTGTATGGAGGTGCTGTGTGTGGTGGGTCTGTATGGAGGTGCTGTGTGTGGTGGGTCTGTATGGAGGTGCTGTGTGTGTGTGGTGGGTCTGTATGGAGGTGCTGTGTGTGTGTGGTGGGTCTGTATGGAGGTGCTGTGTGTGTGGTGGGTCTGTATGGAGGTGCTGTGTGTGTGTGGTGGGTCTGTATGGAGGTGCTGTGTGTGTGTGTGATGGGTCTGTATGGAGGTGCTGTGTGTGTGTGGTAGGTCTGTATGGAGGTGCTGTGTGTGTGTGTGTGGTGGGTCTGTATGGAGGTGCTGTGTGTGGGTGTGGTGGGTCTGTATGGAGGTGGTGTGTGGGTGTGTGTGTGGTGGGTCTGTATGGAGGTGGTGTGTGTGTGTGTGTGGTGGGTCTGTATGGAGGTGCTGTGTGTGTGTGGTAGGTCTGTATGGAGGTGCTGTGTGTGTGTGTGGTGGGTCTGTATGGAGGTGCTGTGTGTGTGTGTGGTGGGTCTGTATGGAGGTGGTGTGTGTGTGTGGTGGGTCTGTATGGAGGTGGTGTGTGTGTGTGGTGGGTCTGTATGGAGGTGGTGTGTGTGTGGTGGGCCTGTATGGAGGTGCTGTGTGTGTGTGTGGTGGGTCTGTATGGAGGTGCTGTGTGTGTGTGTGTCTGTATGTAGATGCTGTGTGTGTGTGGTGTGTCTGTATGGAGGTGCTGTGTGTGTGTGTGGTGGGTCTGTATGGAGGTGCTGTGTGTGTGGTGGGTCTGTATGGAGGTGGTGTGTGCAGGGCTGGAGTAACATAGGGGCGGATGGAGTGGCCGCTCCAGGCCCGGTTCCGCTGGCGGGCGGCTGATAATGAGGCGGCTGTGTGCGCTTTGATCAGCTCTGAGGCAGAACCTGTAAGATGAAGTGGCAGCGTTTCCTTTGGGCAGAGGCTGAGAGGTGGAGCTGCCCCTTTCCCTGCACAGAGTGAAGTGTCTGCTCGTTCCAGGCACAGGAGATAAGAAGATAAGGAGATAAGGAGATAAGGAGATAAGGAGATAAGAGCTGCTGCTGAGGAAATGTCTCTCTTAATTACACACCAATCACATCCCGTTAGATCCAAGATGACAGGGGGGGGGGGAGGGGGGACTGAACTAACAGTCACCAAAGCTGCTTAAAAATCCGTTACATCTAAGGCTAGGGTCAGATGAGCGCATTTTGTACGGACTGTACGTCCGTGCAGTACGGACGGACTTACTGACTGACATCAAGGTAGTGGTCACACAGTCCGTTTTTTTCACTGACGTATTTCTTGACTGATGTAGCAGGGAAAATAAATTACAATGAAAAAACATTCTGTTCGTCAAAAATGCCGGACGTATAAATGCTGGACGTATAAATGCTGGACGTATAAATGCTGGACGTGTAAATGCTGGAGGTATAAATGCTGGACGTATAAACGCTGGACGTATAAACGCTGGACGTATAAACGCTGGACGTATAAATGCTGGACGTATAAATGCTGGGCGTATAAACGCTGGACGTATAAATGCTGGACGTATAAATGCTGGACGTGTAAATGCTGGACGTGTAAATGCTGGACGTATAAACGCTGGACGTATAAACGCTGGACGTATAAATGCTGGACGTATAACGCTGGACGTATAAACGCTGGACGTATAAACGCTGGACGTATAAATGCTGGGCGTATAAACGCTGGACGTATAAATGCTGGACGTATAAATGCTGGACGTGTAAATGCTGGACGTGTAAATGCTGGACGTATAAACGCTGGACGTATAAACGCTGGACGTATAAATGCTGGACGTATAAACGCTGGACGTATAAACGCTGGACGTATAAATGCTGGACGTATAAATGCTGGACGTGTAAATGCTGGACGTGTAAACGCTGGACGTATAAACGCTGGACGTATAAATGCTGGACGTATAAATGCTGGACGTATAAATGCTGGAGGTATAAATGCTGGACGTGTAAATGCCGGACGTATAAATGCCGGACGTATAAATGCCGGACGTATAAATGCCGGACGTATAAATGCAGTCTGACCTTGTTGCAGCACTCACACACAAAGCTATGTGGACGTGGTGCACTCTGCACGTCCGTTCTAGCAGTATTACGTTCTTGCCTAACCTGCGTCCGTTTGCAGCGTCCGTCAGCCCCCACACTTCTGTGCGCATGTACTTCGTGTGTGGGGTTCCATTTAACGCAATTGTATGCTATCACGGATGTACTTATGTGCGGCAACACGGACGTTAACACTGCGCTCGTCTGACCCCAGCCTTAACCTGCAAAGCCTGAGATCCTGTGTATACACTGCTTTATTTATTTCTCTCTCTCCTGATCATATGCTGTTAGTTTTGTTTGTGAGGTGTGTGCTCTGTATCTTCAGGGTGTGTGGGTGTGTTTTATGGGGTTCCTTCATATATTCAGGGTGTGTGGGTGTGTTTTTAGGGGTTCCTCCATATATTCAGGGTGTGTGGGTGTGTTTTTAGGGGCTCCTCCATATATTCAGGGTGTGTGGGTGTGTTTTTAGGGGCTCCTCCATATTCAGGGTGTGCGGGTGTGTTTTTAGGGGCTCCTCCATATATTCAGGGTGTGTGGGTGTGTTTTTAGGGGCTCCTCCATATTCAGGGTGTGCGGGTGTGTTTTTAGGGGCTCCTCCATATATTCAGGGTGTGTGGGTGTGTTTTTAGGGGCTCCTCCATATATTCAGGGTGTGTTTTTAGGGGTTCCTCCATATATTCAGGTTGTGTGGGTGTGTTTTTAGGGGTTCCTCCATATATTCAGGGTGTGTGGGTTGTGTTTTAGGGGTTCCTCCATATATTCAGGGTGTGTGGGTGTGTTTTTAGGGGTTCCTCCATATATTCAGGGTGTGTGGGTGTGTTTTTAGGGGTTCTCCATATATTCAGGGTGTGTGGGTGTGTTTTTAGGGGTTCCTCCATATATTCAGGGTGTGCGGGTGTGTTTTTAGGGGCTCCTCCATATATTCAGGTTGTGTGGGTGTGTTTTTAGGGGTTCCTCCATATATTCAGGGTGTGTGGGTGTGTTTTTAGGGGCTCCTCCATATATTCAGGGTGTGCGGGTGTGTTTTTAGGGGCTCCTCCATATATTCAGGGTGTGTGGGTGTGTTTTTAGGGGCTCCTCCATATATTCTGGGTGTGTGGGTGTGTTTTTTAGGGGTTCCTCCATATATTCAGGGTGTGCGGGTGTGTTTTTAGGGGCTCCTCCATATATTCAGGGTGTGCGGGTGTGTTTTTAGGGGCTCCTCCATATATTCAGGGTGTGCGGGTGTGTTTTTAGGGGTTCCTCCGTATATTCAGGGTGTGTGGGTGTGTTTTTAGGGGTTCCTCCATATATTCAGGGTGTGCGGGTGTGTTTTTAGGGGCTCCTCCGTATATTCAGGGTGTGCGGGTGTGTTTTTAGGGGCTCCTCCATATATTCAGGGTGTGCGGGTGTGTTTTTAGGGGCTCCTCCGTATATTCAGGGTGTGCGGGTGTGTTTTTAGGGGCACCTCTATATATTCAGTGTGTGCGGGTGTGTTTTTAGGGGCTCCTCCATATATTCAGGGTGTGCGGGTGTGTGTTTAGTGGTTCCTCCATATATTCAGGGTGTGCGGGTGTGTTTTTAGGGGTTCCTCCATATATTCAGGGTGTGTTTTTAGGGGTTCCTCCATATATTCAGGGTGTGCGGGTGTGTTTTTAGGGGTTCCTCCATATATTCAGGGTGTGTTTTTAGGGGCTCCTCCATATATTCAGGGTGTGCGGGTGTGTTTTTAGGGGCTCCTCCATATATTCAGGGTGTGTGGGTGTGTTTTTAGGGGTTCCTCCATATATTCTGGGTGTGTGGGTGTGTTTTTAGGGGTTCCTCCATATATTCAGGGTGTGCGGGTGTGTTTTTAGGGGCTCCTCCGTATATTCAGGGTGTGCGGGTGTGTTTTTAGTGGCTCCTCCATATATTCAGGGTGTGCGGGTGTGTTTTTAGGGGTTCCTCCATATATTCTGGGTGTGTGGGTGTGTTTTTAGGGGTTCCTCCATATATTCAGGGTGTGTGGGTGTGTTTTTAGGGGTTCCTCCATATATTCAGGGTGTGCGGGTGTCTTTTTAGGGGTTCCTCCATATATTCAGGGTGTGTGGGTGTGTTTTTAGGGGTTCCTCCATATATTCAGGGTGTGTGGGTGTGTTTTTAGGGGTTCCTCCATATATTCAGGGTGTGTTTTTAGGGGCTCCTCCATATTCAGGGTGTGCGGGTGTGTTTTTAGTGGCTCCTCCATATATTCAGGGTGTGCGGGTGTGTTTTTAGGGGTTCCTCCATATATTCAGGGTGTGCGGGTGTGTTTTTAGGGGCTCCTCCGTATATTCAGGGTGTGCGGGTGTGTTTTTAGTGGCTCCTCCATATATTCAGGGTGTGCGGGTGTGTTTTTAGGGGTTCCTCCATATATTCAGGGTGTGCGGGTGTGTTTTTAGGGGCTCCTCCATATATTCAGGGTGTGCGGGTGTGTTTTTAGGGGTTCCTCCATATATTCAGGGTGTGTGGGTGTGTTTTTAGGGGTTCCTCCATTATATTCGGGTTGTGCGGGTGTGTTTTTAAAGGGTCCTCCATATATTCAGGGTGTCTTTTTAGGGGCTCCTCCATATATTCAGGGTGTGTTTTTAGGGGCTCCTCCATATATTCAGGGTGTGCGGGTGTGTTTTTAGGGGTTCCTCCGTATATTCAGGTTGTGTGGGTGTGTTTTTAGGGGTTCCACCATATATTCAGGGTGTGCGGGTGTGTTTTTAGGGGCTCCTCCGTATATTCAGGTTGTGTGGGTGTGTTTTTAGGGGTTCCACCATATATTCAGGGTGTGCGGGTGTGTTTTTAGGGGCTCCTTCATATATGAGAAACAGAGAGGTCTGTGAAGGTCCTCAGAACGATCAACGGCGCTAGTGGCCTTCTCTACGGTGGGGCCTGCTCAGGTCTCACAATGTTTTAGAGAGGTGCAGCAACCCCCGACGATCGTTTCGGCCTCGCCAGGAGGGTATAGCTGACACCCTCTAGGCACATCGAGCAAGGGGTCCACGTCTGGATTACCCTGTATACTTGGTCTGGGGGACCCGCTGCCCAAGTATTGTCAGTCTGCCACCAGGTAGTGATTGACTCAAAATAACCAAAGCAATGATTCAAAAGTAGAACCAGCAATGTGCAGTATATTGGACAGGTCCACAGCGGGGCCAAATCCCCCACTAGAAATACAATAGAACTCAACCAGAGAAGCAAGTAAGGATGGACCAGATCACTAAATGAAGCATATTCCTTTAACAAACGTATATATTGTTGCTTCATATAGTGATCCGTTCCATCCTTACTCGCTTCTCTGTTTGAGTTGTAGTGATTGACTCCTATATGGGCTCTGCACACGAATCCAGCAGGATCATCATATGAAAACCAACGACTGGATAAGTATTACTGGCTGTATCAATCTGTTATATATTCCCTATTATTATAGTCTGCTAAATATATATATTCCTAGTTCTATTATTACTTGGATAAATAGGGGCAGGTTTTTCCATTGTATTTATTTGCAGGTTTTATTTAGTAGATGCTTTTGATATTCGTTACACTTTGCAATACTGTATTCCCTTGTTAATTTTGTGTAGTATCTGCGTGATAGTAATTATGAATAGGTTAATGGTTCTGGTATAACTCGGCCAGAATTCAGTGATTTGTTGTTTTGTATGTTATTAGGTGCATTTGGGTTTCAGTAATTTTGCCTGTGTCTGTCTGAGGATTCTGTGCCTTATAGTTAAAGTGCTCACTCTAGTAAATGACTGACGGTCAATTTTAAGAATCACGCACATGAATAGTGGGTGTTCTAGCACCAAATAGCACTCCAAAATAGATAAATTTAATGAGCTGCAGTCATTTTTGTACTGAACAGGCCGGAAGCATACAAAGCAACCTGTGATAAAACGTCCGCCCCAATGTTTATTTGCAAGTATTTTGCTTTACAGTTTATTGTCTCTGTATATAGTGTAGAGTGTTGTGTGATGTGCTATGCTGTTGTCAAAGTGTGTATCTGTATGTTACAGTTATAAATTGTTATATTTTGCACTCATTAAACAGTAGGAGAGGCCCCTTGCTCAAGAGCTTGCACTCTAACATCCTGTGTATCCCTAAGGACACTGTTTAGAGAAGACGCATGTCTAAACATTCCATTGTGTTGAATGTCTTTTCTATTGTCCAGTGGTTGGAGTTTTTCTATTGTCCAGTGGTTGGAGCCTGTTGTTATCTGTAATGTATTCTGGAAGGGAGGGGGGTTGTCTCACCGTGTGTATGAAAAATGAAATAAATAAAGTAACCCCAAGGGCTAAGCAATAAGTTGATGAATAAATTAATTTGTATACTGTATTTAAGTTCACTATACTAATTGAGGCGATTTTTGAAGTGACACAGCAGTAATGTACAATCTTTTTTGCGCACTTGCTACAGTTGAGTAAATAATTATTTCAGAACGCTAACTTTGTCTTTATTGACGGAGAGGAGAGACTTATGTCCGAAATGGAGGAAACATGAGCAGCAACTGCCACATCTTTCTCACTCGTACCATCATCATAAGAAAGCCTGGGAGTGGATAAGTATTAAATGTATTAATTCTGTGAATTTGTCTCTATGTTGATAATATGCTATACGCGTGTGTGTGTAATCTATTGGGTTAAAAACGAGCTAATTGACCCGTTCTAGTGATTTGCATTGTTAGCTAGAATATGCTCGTTGATATTTGCTTCACTTTGTAATACTTGATCAAACCTTATTATTTGTATTGTCTGTATGATCTTATAAACATAGGTGATCAGTGACCGCATGGCGTGCGGCCATCTTAAGCCTCAAAAAGTCACATGGTCTGCTGTCAATGAGGAAGTGCTGCAGCAGTAACTGTATAATCTGTTTAAATTTACATTTGCGCAACTAAATTAATCCAGATTGTTTCTGCCAGATTTATGAATATATAACAATTACTAACCAAATACACATCTAAATGTGTCTGTTATAATGTCTGAAGACTTGACAAAGACCAGTTCTGGTCGAAACGTCGTCCTTGTTGGTGCTGGAATAAATCCAATTTTGATTTAATACATGGGTTCTTGCGATTTATTTATGCTGTTTATAATTTCTGAAGAGGCGTTTCAACTAAACAGTGATTTTGTATGTTAGCAAATGTTGTTTCATTATTTTGGGTAGGTTGACTTAACTTCAGGTCTATAGATTAATATACTAACCAAGAAACCGTTTCATTGGTGGACGTGGGTTAAAGACTTTCACATGTGTAGCCTCGTAATATTGGTAAAGGATTCCAGGGCTGGTGAGCCTTAAAATGGAGGATAAGGAGAATGGAGTAAGGGTTTTTTAAGGAAGGCTTCAAGATACTGATTAGGGGTGAAGCAAAGGGGGGTACGAAAGTAAAGCAGTTGAAATCCGCATATGAACTGCCAGAAATCTTGAGAGAAAAGTGGGGGAAGGAGGTGCTGTTAGGTAGAATGGCTGGTCCTTTGGAGAAGTCCCCAGTTAGCTTAACCCAGAGGGCAGTCGGGGAACGAGGCTGTAACGTGGGGGGTTCCTGTCCACGTGCAGACTGCTCCCCTTGAAGTCAGTATTCCGCAGAAGTACTGCTTCTGGCCCAGAATGCAGGCAATAACGTACATAAGATCCTTGCTTTTTTCAACTCAAAATGGAGACTGTGTTTATTTACATTTTTCAAGGGACACACACACACACAGAGAGGAAAGGTGCAGAGACAATGTAATCACACCCAGCTAGGAACAATGGATCAGATAACCGTGAGCTGGCTGACCTCGGTTGCTGGAGGAGGGGAGGGGCTGATGGAAGCATGTGAAAACAAAAGGAATTCATTACTTAGAGGGGGGCGTATATTATACAAAGACTGGAACGTAATACAGAGGTTAAGTGGAGGTATGCCCAGTGTTATGTGTAAGAGGTTATTTGGAGGCAGCTCCTGCAAACGGCCATATGTTTTTTGAGGCATGAGGATGGAACCAATTTGTCCAAGTTTCAATTGAAAGCGGCTTTGGAAAAGGCTGTAATGTAGCTGGGATGGAAAGGGGATTGCATTGCCCCGCATTCTCTCAGAATAGGTGCAGCCACCACGGCAGCGCAGTTTGGTTACCCTAAGGAGCAAGACAAGAGGACATAGTCTTAGAATAGAGGGGCAAAGGTTTAAAAGTAACATCAGGAAGCATTATTTTACTGAGAGGGTGGTGGATACATGGAACAGCTGTTGTGGAAATTTTATTATGTGGACATTATATTCTAGGATGTGTGTGTGTTATAAGTTGTCATCTGTCTCCCTGTGTGAGGATTAAACGGAGAAACGCTCTAGCAGAGTGTACTTGGGTTTAATCCAACCAGCGACAAAACCGTCAGTATGAAAACCTTCTTTTGGGTTTAGAGACGACATACCTGCTTTTAAGACATTTAAGCCTTGTCTGTACACTCGTACCGTGTACTGACAATAACTGTAGTGTCTCTGCAGATATATCTCAAATCTATAAGAACAAGTAGACTGGTCTTCACTAGATATTGATCACTCTGAGCAGTATCTGAATGGGGTCCATACTGATAGTGATGGGGGATGGTCGGACAAACATGGCTGACGGGGACAATGGACATGACTCAGGGATGAGTCATGTACAGGGGGCTGGTCCGTCATCCCAGTCCACTCCCCTGTCCTTTTGATATGTAAATGTACTTACTGGGCTAACTGGTTTCTGCTGTAAAGCCAGTCAGCCACTGGGCGTTGTCCTATTGTCTAATAAATTAAGCGGACCAGGGGCTCTCTTGGTCAGATGAACCCCAGCTAGAAGCAGCGTGTGTGTGTGACTCTTTCTGGGCTAAAGAAGGCATCCATTATACAGGGAATGAGGATGCAGAAGACAACAGCAGAGTCTCTGGGTCTCTTTACTGCGCGTGTTCCGGTAAGTATGGCAGGGAGAGCAGAGAGCTGCTTGTAAGTGCAGCGGATCAAACTACACAGAAATAAAAAGTAGATTAATTTCTATAACACAGCCTTCCAGTTGAAGTGGTAGAGGCCAAAACAGTAATTGAATTTAAGCAGGCATGGGATAGGCATAAGGCTATCCTAAACAAAAGATAAATCCAGGTAAAGTATCCATGTAATTGGGCAGACTAGATGGGCCGAAAGGTTCTTTTCTGCCGACCATTTTATATGTCTCTATATATTAAAACATGTGGAGATGAAAGTCGGATGCATATAGGCGTTATGTGAGGCCGCCGCAGAAATGAGAGGGGGGGGGGGTATTTTTCTATATTAAGGTTTGGTTAATTTCAGTTACAATAAAAGTTAGTATGGATTTTGGGCGTTAATAGCTTCTGTTTTTGGGTTTCTTTCAGAACGGGCCAAGAGCGTATGGATCCTTGGACACTCCTATGTGCGCTGGGCGGCTATTCACGCTGCGGGCACAAAGAGGGGAGTGAACCTAGATCAGCCTCACTAAAGTGGGCATTAAGGGGATAGGGAAGAGGGGTCCATTTGTTTGAGGCGGGGAGCAACATTTTCGTTGGAAGCACCGAAGGTGAGATAAAGAACCTTGGGTAAGGTAAGTGAAAGGGTCACGGTCTTTTATTGGTGGCGGAAAATGAGGGTCCTCATTTTTGGTGGCGGTGAAATATGCGGCCCTGGCACGTGGAGAGGCGATAGTGGGGGAGGGTCTGTAGGTTATGGGGTCTGTGTTGTGGTTTGTGCGGCCAAACACAGGATCTGCAAACCAGGAGGCACCTATCGGCCTGCTATCTGCTATAAAGAGAGCAGCATGTGGTCGCGCTAGCTTAGCCACGTGGGGCCGGACGATATTCCTGGGCAATGCTGGTGGTGCATTGCGGTTGCCAGTGTTATCTGGTGTTACCTATTCCGAGAAAGCGAGGATCGCTGATAATTCTGCCACAAAGGCAATGATTCTGGCCTTAATTAATAAAAGACGTGACCTTTTCAAACCGCCAATACTTTGTTGTGTGTTTTTATTTATGGGGGGGGGGGCGGGTGTTTGGTTGGGGAGGGAACTGAGGTAACTTAAGGGTAAAAGTCTTAATCCGGCCCTGGGTGTGTGTGGGTCTGTATGGAGGCGTTGTGTGTGTGTGGTCTGTATGGAGGTGCTGTGTGTGTGTGTGGTGGCTCTGTATGGAGGTGGTGTGTGTGTGTGTGTGTGGTGGGTCTGTATGGAGGCGTTGTGTGTGGTCTGTATGGAGCTGCTGTGTGTTTGTGAGTGTGAAGTGAGGCCATGTTGCAGCTCTGTGTGCTGTTGTTGGTGGAATGTGAAGCTGGAGATTTGCTGGATGCTCGATGGCTTCATTCCTGACTCGTTGTGGCGAGTCTGGCCTCGGGGTGAGTTCACTTCACCCTCACTCTGTCAGCGACTCTCAGTGACTCCTGTGTGTTGAGTGTATCGTTGCGTCCCAGTGTTAATGAGCGCACACTTACCTTGTGCAGATGTCAGGTAAGTGAACAGGATCCAACACAAGGCAGGAAGCAGAAGCTGAGGCCAACAGAGCATGGTCAGCGGAGCGGGGTCTGTGGGAGAAGAGGGCTCACCATGAGTGTGTATCACCCCAGCTATACCTTCCTACTTACGATGTGCAGTGTGTATGAGCATATCGCAGAGCTCCACAGCAATAAAACTCACAGTAATGTGCAGTGTGTATGAACGTGAGTTTTATTGCTGTGGAGCTCTGTGATACGTTCATACACCCTGCACATTACTGTGAGTTTTATTGCTGTGGAGCTCTGTGATACGCTCATACACACTGCATATTACTGTATCACAGAGCTCCACAGCAATAAAACTCACAGTAATGTGCAGTGTGTATGAACGTATCACAGAGCTCCACAGCAATAAAACTCACAGTAATGTGCGGTGTGTATGAGCGTACCACAGAGCTCCACAGCAATAAAGCTCACAGTAATGTGCGGTGTGTATGAGTGTACCACAGAGCTCCACAGCAATAAAGCTCACAGTAATGTGCGGTGTGTATGAGCGTACCACAGAGCTCCACAGCAATAAAGCTCACAGTAATGTGCGGTGTGTATGAGCGTACCACAGAGCTCCACAGCAATAAAGCTCACAGTAATGTGTGGTGTGTATGAGTGTATCACAGAGCTCCACAGTAATGGTCATACCTTCACAGGGGGTTCAGTCTGGGATCTGTCTGGTTACCAGTGAAAGTTCACGCTGTGCTGATCACTCGTCTCCATGATCACAGACTTGTAGTATTGTGTCGAGTCGCCTCCAGTTCAGGGACCACACCGTGGATTTGTGTTGCCTGCAGAGATACCAGTCACACTTTTAGCATAGAGTGCAAGCTCTTCCAGACACCTCATTATATAAAACCTGTACAAATGATGCTGTGACAATAAACCAGACACAACAATCCTATAACTACACTGAGAATCAGTGATTTTATAAAAGACAGTGAGGCGAGTATTGTGACACCTTCCTAACAGCACAGCAGCAGAGATAAAACAGCCCCAATGCGCACAGAATTATCACAAATCCCCCTGATAATGAGACGCCATTGTCTGCTTCATTCCCTTCCAGGAAGCTCCCACCAATCGGGAGCAGGCGCGCATTATTTATGGGGGCTATGACTGAAGAAATCCCTGGAATGTCCCAGTCACGCTGTGCCCGGGTGTGAGACTCGTGGGAGAGGGTCTCGGAGACTCTTTGTGACCTGTCTGAGGGTGCTGCCACACCCCCATGTACCGGGGGAAGGGACATCCTATTGTCCTGCACCTGCTTGTCCTGTGGGAGTCTGTGCATTTTGTAAGCTGTACACCCTGCGCCCTATTCCCGTTTGCGCTAAAATGTGGGCGCAACTACCAAAAATTAGCGCGTGGCAGTAAATGCTAGCGCCGAGTGGATTACAAACCTCGTGCAGGTTCGGGCAAACATTGGGTTAGCGCGCCGGTGCGATGCACTAACATTACACAGCTGAACGTCACAGCGCAGTCTGGAGCTGACAAGGTTTTGCACGCCGAATCCAGATGGGTTTATCCCAGGTGTCCTCGCCTGACCTCACCTATTCACTGCCAAAAAATACCGGGCTAAATTACAATCCCCGCGTTAAACGGGGGCGGTAGGGAGAAAAAACTGCGCCCGCCTTTTAATGGGGGATTACAATGCAGCCGCAAAAAATGCTGCCTTCATTGGTAGCGGGCGCTACGCCCCGGGATGCTCGCGGCAGCACTGAGTGCAGCCATGAGCATCCACTCAATGGAATCCATAGGACTCCATTGAGCTGGACGCCGGCGGTCACATGAACTGCCGGATCTCACCTCGCGAGATCCGGCTGGTCAGCGTAGTGATTCGCAGGAGGAGACTGAGGAACATTTTCCCCCAGTCTTTCCCTGCTCCCGCCGGACGGAGCCACCGCGGTCCTCGCTGCGGCACAGGAGGTGAGTATCTGATTGTATTTTTTTGTTTTTTAAGGCTGGTGTTAACGGATTGAGCCGAAGCGGAATCCGTTAACACCAAGTCCTGACTCTGGTTAACTTTCCGCTAACCAGAGCCGAGGGGTTAATCAGCGCCGGGACTTTGTAATCCAGCGCTGATTAACACTTTGTGCTCCCCATGTTAAGTATAGGGAGCACAAAGTACAGTAACCTCGCGCTGAAAAGCACAAGATCCCAAACGCGTTACTTAACCCTTTAGCGTTTGGATTGTAATATGCACTAGACACCGCGGTTAACGTTAGCACATAGATCGTGATGTGGCCCACCATCTGCGGGCGCAAGGCCCGGAATGTCATCGCTCTTTTCCACGTCAGACACAGGGCCCTGGGCATTTGGGGGTTAATACTCAAAAAATGTGAACAAACACCTCTCACAATCTGCTGCAGCTCAGAGCCGGAGCAAAACCCGAGGAGGAGAGAGGACATGAGCGTCAGGAGTTACTGAGCGAGCACCCAAATATCACCCAAATGGCGATGCTCACTCGTTTGGCGCACTTCAGTGAGCTCATTTCGCCAACCCTGTGGTAAATTCAGCGTTCACCGCAGGGTCCCCAAAGTGCGCCAAAGGGATCCACAGAACAGACCGCCGAAAGCAGCCGCAAGCCGCCGAACTCATTGAACGCCGCTGGAAAAAGCCGACCAGCCGCCGAATGCCGCCGTACTGGGGGTAAAGAGAGAAAAAAAAAAAAACACTATTTTAAAAAAAGGCATTTAATACCAAAAAAGCATGAAAATTCATGAAAATAATAAGGTCTGTTACAGACTAAAAAAAATCAAACTCCATTGAAAAAAAAAAATTTAAAAATCAAAATTGTCGCTGAAAAAAATCCAGAAAAATTCCTAAAAAATAAATAAAAAGGCTTTTTGCTGCAAATGATAAGAATAAAGGGTTGACTAAAAATATATTAAAAACCTTATTATAACTTGCTGTAAGACACGGTCTCGGCCATATTATTCTAGTTAAACTCTAGTGCTTATAGCGTGGCTACATTGTGACTACATTGTGTTTATACAGGAGGTTTTCCCTTTTCTTTTGGAGCATGGGTTGGGGAGGTCCTGGACTCCAGTGTCAGGTGGCCTAGATCTTGGTGTCTGACTCTCCCCCACCAGGCGAGACTCGCCTAACCTCGGACTCCCTCTCGGAGTGTAGATCTTCGAGATGTTTTTGGGAACCGAGAAGCTTGGCCCGCTTGTCAGGACATTGAATCTTCGTTATTTTTTCTTCAAGGTCTCCTAAGGTCTGGTCTTAACTGGTTTAGTCTTATTGAACGTTTTCCGCCAACATGTATATATGCTTTTTCTATGCTACAGATTTTACAGTTTGCATTACCTCTCCTGGGGGGGGGGGCACAGGGCTCTGGGGGGTCCTTAGGCTTTCGCTAGCCCTCCACTATCTTTTTTAATAATGCCATTGCATGTTATTTCACACCATGTTAAGGGGTTTAATAGCCCGGTGAAGCGTCGTAAAGCCATGCGATCTTATGTCTCTTTGAGGGTGGAGATCCTGACTGCTTCGGTCTGTGACCTCCCGGTTCAGCCATACACTTTCCCCCCAATAACCACACAAACACTTCTGTATTGGAAAGGGGCGTGGCCACAGCTTTTATTGAAAACCAACATGTAGAATACAATCTTTTCATCCATATATTTCTCACCCTCTCGCGCATGTCCTGCGGGAGGCAGTTACACCAATTATTTTCCATGAGCTCATCGCCCCACCTGACCTGATTCAAGTGAGGGTCGTCTCCCCAATTCCCACCCGAAGGCGGCGTATTCCTTATCTGTTCGTTGCTGGTAAGGCATCAAGGCCAAAAAACTCTGCCAAAACTCTGCCAAATACTTGCGCCACACCTCCAGGTCCTCTTTCAATGATAGAGTAACGCGGACAAAATGATGGGGCATCCTGACGCCCGCTGTCGCCAAGGGCAACCGGCGACAAAACACCCTACCCATCGGCATCACCCGGCACGCGAAGGCCAAGTGACCTAACAGCGACTGCAATTCCTGTAGCCGCAATTTTTCGGCGCCCAAGGCCCGCACCACCAAGCACTGCAACACCTCAATCTTCTCAGCCGGCAAGCGGAAAACCCTCTCTACCGTATCTATTTAGATCCCCAGAAATGACAAACGGCTACAGGGCCCCTCGGTCTTCTCCTCCGCCAACGGTATACCAAACTCTGCTGCAACCTCCCGGAATGTCCCAAACAACTCCACGCAAACCGTAGACTACCCAGGACCTACGAATAGAAAGTCGTCCAGGTAGTGTACTATGGAGTTTGCACCTGCTCGCTGGCGCACCACCCACTCCACCAACGTCACAAACAACTCGAAATAATAGAAACATAGAAAAACGTCGGCAGATAAGAACCTTTCGGCCCATCTAGTCGCCCAATTACATGGATACTTTACCTGGATTTATCTTTTGTTTAGGATAGCCTTATGCCTATCCCATGCTTGCTTAAATTCAATTACTGTTTTGGCCTGTAGTGGCAGGAGATGGAGCACCCCACTGACAGGCAACAGTCGTAATAATATTTCCCCCGAAACGAGCAGCCCAGCAGGTGGTAACAGTCTGGATGGATGGGAAGCAACCTGAACGCCGCCTCCACATCCACCTTGGCTAACCAGCACCCCGGACCAGCCTCCCTAACCAGATGAAGCGCTTCGTCAAAGGATGCATAATGCACATGACAGGAATCCTTGCCTATGCCATCATTAACTGACGCGCCCGCCGGATAGGACAGGTGGTGGATCATTCTGAATTTTCCCGTTGTCACGGTTCCCAGATCCCACCACGCAGTACTTAACACCCCACACTCCACAGAGCCCAGAAGCTACCAACAGAGTAGCCGTGAAAGATCTCTAACTGTCTGGTCCTTAGAATTGGCCAGGTAAACTAGCTAGACAGAAAGGGTTAACAACACGGGGAGTAGTCAGCTGAGCCAGAATCAGGAATACAGAGTTCAGAATGGTCAAATGGAATAGCCGGGTCGATATCAGAGCAGTGGCATAGTACAAGAAAATGGTCTAGGGCAACAGAAGGCAGAATAGTCAGAAACAAGCAGAGGTCAATAACGGGCATAGGCGACTCTACAGGGGGGCAATTGCCCCCCCCTAGGTTATTCCTTGCCCCCCCCCATGTGCCCCCCACCAAAAATCAGCATCCAGCTTACTACACTTATTCGGACCACTGTATCTCTGTCCCTGTGCATCGTATATGGACAATCTAGGTGTCATTGGAAAGGGCAGATTCTGGCCTTTCCAGTAATACCCAACATGACCATATTCAGTTTGAAATAAAAGTCATAAAACATTAAATAATAACGGGCACTTAAACTTAAGCATTTTCATAGGGTTGAAATGTCTCAGCAGTGAAGTGGTTAATGTTCAGACTATACATTACATTGTGTATTACGTTAGTTTTTGCCTTGGTTTAGTTGTATATTAAGGGTTAATGGGTAGGCTTCATCCCTCACGGTATACATTTTATTTTTTCCTTGTTTAATGGTATTGTAGGGGTTAATCGGTAACTACATGCTGAGACAGTGTATTCATTTCATGTTTTCCCTTGATTAATGGCATATTAGGGGTTAAGGGGTAGCTAAATGCCACATTGTTTATTATTTTTATTGTATTTCTCTGGGTTTATGGCATTTTAGGGGTTATTATGGAAGTTAGAATCTAAAGGGTCTAATCATCTTTAGATCCTCTGCTTTTTGTCACATTTCGGGGAATTTATTTCGCCGAAAATAAAGTGAATTCCCTTTAGCGAATGATCACTGTAATTTGCTAAAAGTGGAGTCGCTGAAGGAGCAATCAGACATTCAGCGAAAACTGCCGAATTGCAGCAAATAAAGTATCAGGTTAGTACAATAAAAAGGCATCATTGCGTCACATTACTCATTGCGTCACATTACTCATTGCGTCACATTACTCTGGGGTTTTGGAATCTTATTTATATATACTTATTTAGGGCACTATTACCTGGTGTGAGTTAACCCTTGTGTTCACATGATTTTGCGTTAGCGCCAGGTTAATTCAGTCTAGCGCCTGACCAACAGATCGTTTGCCTCCCGCTACAAATGGGAAAAATCACTTAGTGCGTTGCTATTAGCGATTTGTACCACGAGCTTACTGTACTTTCCGCGTCCTTTATTTAACACGGGGAGCGCTAGAGATCTCTAGTGCTTTTGCAGCTAACAGATCACTTGGTGCCAGCGCTAATTTTTTGAGGGAAGCTAATTGCAACATTTTACCTACTGCTCAACCCTGGTGCTAACTCCAAAAACCCCCAGAAAAAACAGATCTTCACCCAAAATTAACAGACAATTGAAAGGAATGCAGCACAGGCTCTTGGCCCCATACACCATTGTAATGGATCTGGTCCGCATTGTCGTTGCTGTTGCAGTAGGCTCTATTATAAATGTATCCTTTATCCACATATATCCTAATTCTAATATTTTGCCTAATTTTAAACATTTTATGCTGGGGGTGATTCATAGTATGGAAGTGTATGATTATTAGGGTGACCGTGTGGACCATGTTTAAAGGGACACATGAATAAGTCTTGCCCTGAAACATGTATTATTTATAAGCTGCAGCAGGGAAATTTTTGTCGCTCACCTGGCCTTCCTTTTGGATCTATTAAATGCAGTGTAATGATTCTACATACTGCTGGGTGGCATTTATCATGCAATGTCCATCAGCCTTAATATATGTGTGCATCAAACCATGGATGATACGACCACCTTGGAGGCTTTTAATAATGCAGGGGTGAGAGGTTATTCACTGGATGTGTTCATATTCAAGCTTGTGAGGGCGGGGGATAGGTATGGCCCGGCACTCTGCACTGGAAAAAAAAAACAGTTCTATCCTGTTCACAACCACATTAGCGCTGGGTCTCAGCTCAGGTCTTAGAGTTTCCCTAGTGTGCGCCAAACGACCTTGTTCATGGACTACTGCAGACAAGGTGATCTGTTAGTAGGTCGTCAGGTACTAAGTTTTAGTGACTCGCGGTAATTTTTCCTTTAGTGATGGCGTTTTAGCTCACACCAGGTGATAGGGCCCTTAGTTTTATTCAGTGATATGATTTAGTGGTGAAAATTATTAGTGCCCCCCCAGTTTTGACTGCGGTATCTTCTGTGCCCCCCCCTAAATATTGTTCCTAGAGTCGCCACTGATAACGGGTTAATTCAATATAGCAGTCAGGTACAAGGAGCTCAGGTATGGATAACCACAATCTGGCAACTGCTGAGAATACACTGAGGGTTTTTAAAGACCTTCACCAGGCCACGCCCCCCACTCAAGCCGCGCCTCATGCAACCACCTCCCTGCCTGTCTCTATTTAAACTGGGCATTGGTCAGCGAGCAGCATCAGACATGCTGCCCTCAAGCACACAGGTAGGGCTGGAAGCGCCCAACGTTACAACCGTCTCCTTCTTCGGAACCAGACCCAGCGGTGACATTCTCAAGTTGACGAAGGGTAACTCCCCGAACGGACCCGCCATCCTCCCTAGTTGTACCTCCTGCATCAACTTCTCCCCCAACACCCTTTCATTGTCCCGCGCAGACACCAAATTTCCCGAAAACAATGGGAAGTCTGATGGGTCATGGGGAATATGAAAGCCGGAGTAAAACCCGTCCCGCAGGAGCACCGCCGCCTGACGACTCGGGTATTTAGCGAGCCACGGGAGCATCGCGCGGACGCGCACCAGCGAAACCCTGTCCAATAAACTCCTCCCGGCCAGCAGGCCTGGTCGCTGCGCCTGCTCCCTTCTTAAAACACCTGAACAAGGGGTGGGGCCCCCCACACCCCGAACACTCATGCCGGAAGCGGCACCCTGCCACCCACCTGCAATGCGACTCGTTATAGAGCCAACAGCACCTCTTACTGCCCCCCGCCGGCCCCCCCGGTGCCCTGGGGACAGCAGCTCCAAGAAAGGACTGCCCCCCTGGCCACGCCGGCGTCATCAGCAACAGCCGCAAGTTGGTGTCCTGTACGTCGAAACGCATGCCCGGGCGCACCGCCATTTTTTGTCTGAACTGCTGGTCATATCTGAACCAGCATTGTCCGCCATACACCTTATACGCTCCCCATATGAGATCTATATACGCAAACAAGGGTATGCACCGCTCCGGGTACCGCTCGTACACAATGCCACTATGCGCCAAAAAACCTGCATCCAATTCCCCCAAGTCCGCGGTAACGTTCTTTCCTTTTCCTTCTCCTTTCCCTCCAAACCATACTCTGTTTTTTTAGGGCGATCCACTAACTCCCTATCCGGGGAGACCAGGGACAGGACCTCTACATACTCCCCTTTCCAAATTTTTTCTTTGACCTTGAGGGTCACCTGCAATCCGAGTGGCGACAACTCCCATGCACCCCCCCTTCTACATCAAGTGCGGACCCACTGGTACTCCGCAACCCGCCACTCTCCCCCGAAACCCCCGTTTTTTTGCCTCCACTGCCTCCGTCTGCACCTCCGCCGAAACACGCGCCGGCAACGTGGCCGGTGCTGTTGCCACCGCCCCCTCCCGAGCCACTGGCACTTCCTGCCAGTGCTGAAGGGCTGCGACCAGGGCCTCTACCAGCCCCGTCGGTCCGGCACCATCACCTGCTGCAGCGCCCACACCCCTTGAGCCGCTTGAGCCTCACATGAAGCGTGTCCAGACCTCTCAATCTGGAATAAATTGGTAGCTGTCAGAGGCGAACTAAACTCTTTACAGACAGGGCATTAGGTGATCTCTGGCGGGTTGGTCAGTTGTTTTTTGAACGCGGGAATAAACCGGATGCCATGTTAGCTCGTAAACTGCGTGCTGTACGCAAGCGAAAATTATCCGCCCTGGGAATACTCCCGCGGTGGATCCGGCTTCTATTGCAGACGCTTTTGCGCAATATTATGCTACTCTTTATGATGGGACCACAGCGGCTTCAGACGCGCAGCGCCAAGATAAGATTAGATATTACCTACATTAACTGCCCCTCCGCTCTTTAACTCCGCAACAGGCCAGCGAATTAGCTTCCCCGGTTACTACAGAGGAAGTTCTCCCGCTCTTAAAGGATCTCAAACCATTTAAGGCCCCGGGCCCTGATGGGTTTAGCCCCCTTTATTATAAAAAATTTAGAGTTCAGTTGGCCCCTTTATTAGTTAACATGTATAATGGATTTCTGAATGGTAAAGCTCCACCTCAAGAACTGTTAGCGGCCTCCATTGTTGTAATCCCGAAGGAGGGGAAGGACCCTTCTGCATGCACTAGTTACCGCCCAATATCCCTACTTAACGTTGACATAAAAATTTATGCGAAGCTACTTGCGCTTCGCTTGAGTCGCCACCTACCATTTTTAGTGCACCCGGATCAAGTAGGTTTTATCTCTTCCCGAGGTGCTCCAGATAACATTCGCCGTACGGTTGACTTAATCTCAGTAGCATATACTACTCAACAATATGCCCTTTTGCTTTCTCTCGACGCCGAGAAGGCTTTTGACTGCGTAGACTGGACCTATCTATGGGAGGTTTTACATCAGTTCGGCCTCAGAGCTACTATGATTCGAAGTATTCAGGCACTGTACGCGTCTCCTAGGGCTTCAGTTACAACCATGGGAGGGAAGTCAAAACCATTTCCTATTCTTAATGGCACGCGGCAAGGCTGTCCTCTGTCCCCACTCTTGTTCGTCCTCTGCCTGGAACCCCTGGCCGAGCAAATACGTCAGCACCCGGACATTACAGGGATCGTGGTGGGCGACGCATCATATAAATTGGGCCTCTTTGCAGATGACATTCTTCTCACAGTAACCCAACCTCAAATTTCGCTACCAAACTTATATAGTTGTCTTTCTTTTTTTTGGTGCTCTCTCTGGCTATAAAATAAATATTTCTAAATCGGAAGCACTTAATGTTTCGCTATCTCAAGATATGACACAACTTCTTAAAAACACATTTGCCTTTAGGTGGTGTTCTCACCACATTCAGTATTTGGGCGTCTACATTACTTACCACCTTAACCAATTGTATGCAGCCAATTATCCCGACATGAATAAACATGATATCAAATCTTTACTCCGTCAGTGGTCCTTCTATTCTATCTCTTGGATGGGGCGCATATACGCTCTTAAAATGACGGCTCTCCCAAAGCTTCTGTACCTCTTTCGCACACTACCCGTGCCCCTTTTATCGACCATGTTACCTGACCTCCAATCGGCTTTCTATCGCTATGTTTGGCAGGGAAAAAAAAACAAGAGTCTCCAGGACCATTTTTGTGCCAACCGAAACAGCGTGGGGGCCTGGCAGTCCCGGATCTTACACTATACTACACCATACTATGAGGAGGCGCAACTAACTCAGCTCCTTCAAAGGTCCTCGAGACAAGGCAGTGTCTGTTGGGTAGATATGGAGACCACGATATTGAGTTTGCACGGCCTCACGCATCTGCATAGAGCGTTCATGGAAAGCGACCCATCCCTCTGTAGCGGAGGTGGTGTCGAAAGTGTGGTATTGTAACGGTAGCTGTATCGCTTACCCAGGGAGTAGCGAAGTTGGGATCCTTCAGGGCAGAAGTATCTGCTTGAATAATACACAAGGTTTATAACTTACAGACTAACAAGGAGACACAAGGGTTAACTGAATTGCCTCTAGACTCTGAAGCTTTCAAGACCAACAGGTTACCTAGGACACGCTCAGAAACAGCAGACGTGGAATGACAGTCCGTGAAGTATTCAAGGTGCAGGGCAGTCAAATGCAGAAATAACATAAAATCAGAAATAAACAATAGTATGTAATCGTGGTCTTAGCAAAACCATAAACCTAAGTAGGAACCTGGATAAAGGGACCCTGAAGGGTTGCAAACAATATCCCTAAACGTGAGGGGTTAGAACCCAAAACTGTGAGTGATCAACCCAGCAAGCAGCAGGGGGTTAAATCACTAAAACAAATCATACAAAGTAAAAAACACAATAGAGAGAGAGTAGTCTAAAGCCAAGCCGGGTCACTAACAGGAGAAGGGATCGCATACAAAGCAGGGTCGTTAATGGTAAAGTCAAATATATTATTAGGAAGTAGCGGTGCGTGAAATAACTTCACAACAGGGCGATGAGGCCATTCCTAGAGCCCTGGTTCAAAGCCTGCGGCTCCTGGTAACCACACCTGACCCCGCCCCCTCAGATGCCGATCTGCCAGCAGTAAGTGCTGGCACCCGACCAGCCAGCGACCCCCCCCCTTCTTGCCCAGACCCCCAGGGGGCGCAGCGGGGGCTGAGGACGTAACAGGTATGTCTAGAAGATGGAACGCTTGATAGCGCAACTACACAATACCGTTCCGCAGTGTACTAAGATATGAGAACCGTGGCTTGCGGCACAACAGGTTCCATGATTTATGCATTATTTATTTGACCAGGAGACCTTGATACCCCCCCTCCCCTTGTGTTTTTTTTTGTTTTTTTTTACTTCTGCAGTTGTTACTTATTTCTTTTCAAGGCACTGTTTTGCTTGTGGTTAGAATGCTGATTTAGCATTTTTGTTTATTGATATTTTGTATTACTTCCCCAAGTACTGGCTTGTTTTCTGTGCTTCACTTGGTGCCTTGTAGCGCTTTCTTGCATTATTTATAAAATCAATAAAATTGTGTTTATTAAAAAGATATATATATATATATTAAAAAACAGATTTTTTTCTTACATTGAAATAATGGGATTCGCATGCTTAAAGCTGTCGTTACGTCATTTATACAGTGCCACCCTATTCTGTAGTGCTTTACAATGTTGGAGCACAAACGTGAGACGTACATGATAAGTGAGGAACAGACGACCCTGCCCGTAGGATAACTGTCCAGTTAATACAGCACTTTAACCAAGTTGAACCGAAGCACTGAAAATCTGGGTAAATCGGTGCTGTACGGCATTTGTGAATAGATTAACCATTGCTTCTCTATGGGGAATTTTGTTGCTGCCGAAGGTTGCCAAATTTCAGCGATCTGAGGCGCATTGCACCGTATTTCACTGGCAATTCACCAAATATTCTGTATAGCTCAATTGCCACCAAATTGCACTGTACAGTGAAATTCAACGTTCGGTGCAATTCAGGGCTCTTTGAATAATCCCTTCAGTAGAGACCTTGTTATGTTGTCCTCCATCCAGCAGATGGCAGCATAGTAAATGTGTAGTTTGTGTCTCTTGTGTGTATGTCTCTGTGTTTTAGTTTTATGCTGTAATAAATCAGTGAAGTACTCTTCCACATGCTTGTCTGTATCGGTGAGCAGTTATTCATTCAAATACACTAAACTGGCGACGAGGATGGGATCTCAGTAACAGAACATTGCAGAAAACATACAGAAAGCAGGCTGAGTGAGGAAGGTGAACTTTATTCAGACATATACATTTACAAATATCTCCAGCATGGCTTTTCTGGGACCCATGGAGGAGTTTGATCGATTAATCCATCTTCATGGGACTCATATGCTGACAGCTTAGAATTTTTCTTGGAAGCTAACAAGGTGATTGATGCTGCTCAGAAAAGAGCTGTGTTACTGAGTGTTATTGGATCTAAGACTTTTGATACTGTTCGCTCACTGATTTTTCCTAAAAAAAACCAAAAGACTGCTCTTTTGAAGACATACTGGCACTGTTAAAAAATCATCAGGAGCGGACGTGTTCCTGAGGAGATCCGCACGTCTGCTGCCTTTAGGGCCCACTAACGGACTTTTAGGCAGTGCATAAGTGATATTTGGACTCCGGCTAGCTGGCCAACGGAACCGAGCTGTCCGGAGGCCGTTTTGTCCCCCCCTCCGGACTCGAGACGACCTTTACGGCCACGGGTATGTGGATGCCACGAGGCGCTGGCGGCCATATTGCAGCCTTCGACCCGGCTCTTGCGATCTCTGTTCCCAGCTGTTCTGCCGCCTTAGCCCGACCTAATGCTGTTCTGGAGGCTGGGGAGACGGAGGGCCCTCGTCTCTCAGCCACCCGAGATGAGAGCCTGAAGGGAGAGATGGATGGGCTGGCGGCCGGACGGTGGGACGGACACCCTCCCCCTGTGAGGAGTTCGGACGCCTTCCTTACAGGCCTGGAGGCCTGTTTGCAGCTGATGGATGGGGAGGACGAGGATGCCCCGCTCACCAAAGGAGATTGGCGGCGGATGCTGTCTGTCCTGCGGGGCTGTCGGAAGGAGGAGGCCCCGGGAGAGAGTGCGGCTGCTTGGCACCTGGTCGGGGCCTGTTCTGCGGCTGTGATAGAGGACCACGACACGGGTGATGTCCTGGCCGGGGTGCTAGCTCTGGGGCCTGTGCCTGGCTTTGGGAGGGCAAAGGCACCTGTTTTGGGGCAGGGTTCTCCGTGCCTGGGGATGACACCGGGGCCACGAGTGACCGACGCGGGGCCTATATGTTTGGACCTTGCTGCGACGATGGTGGAGGTGAAGGTTGCAGTTTATTTCCTGAGACCTGTATTGAGACTGCTCGGGATTCTGGGACACGGCTCCGTTGAAAGGATGGACTGGCCCTGGGCCGCGATCGGTGCGGCAGATGCGAAGATCCGGTTCACGGACAGGCCTGTGAAGGATTTACACACCGCTACCGTGGGACACGGGCTGAAGGGGTCTGTCTTACTCACCCGCTGTCTACTGCTCGACCGTACCCTGACCAGCTGAGTTTACCACCCGCTCGCCCTCTGCAGCCCTCTTGAAATTACCCCTTGCTGACTCGATTTTCCTCGCCTAAGCGTTCCCTGTTGTGGACAGTTTTGTTTTCAGCACTGTTTTTGGCATTCTCTGTGGACTATAGCTGATTTTACTCTCGGGGTTTTTACTGTCTGGTTCCGATGCGTTCACATACCTGCGGAGACATATTTTATTATTTTCATAATTATAATTACTCTGAGACTTTTTGTATCTTTTATTTTTCGATGAGACCCCCCCAATCGGGGATGATTTTCTGTTGTATGTTGCCCTACACCCCTCCCCCCTTCTCCCCACAATGAGTCCCTCCCTGAGGACATACCTGATTCTTGCTGTTCCTGATTTCCTTCCCCCCCTCCCCCCCCTCGATGCCTAGCTGAGACTTAGAGACATTGTTTTTTTATTCTAGAGGATGCTGGGGACCGAATTTCTTTCCCCTCCTTTTGTTTTTTGTTTTTTTTTATTTGGCAGACCGGACTCCCTTGGGATGAGCCACTGTGGCGACTTTTCCGGATAGGTCAGCCATAATTGGCCTCAAGCCCTTGGCCGCGTGACATTTGCCCTCCATGGCCTCCTTGTCCTTGGACTCTCTGGAGTGAGCCAGGAGAGTCACGTAGATGGCCTTTGCCATATCCCCCTCCCTACCTTCCCCACCCCTTTTTTTTTTTTCTCTCCCCCCCCCCCGGTCCCCACTTCTCAGCTCAGTGTCTTGCATTACTGCTCTGTACACCATCTTTCGCTGCTTGTCGGCCCTGCGAGGCCAGTTTTCTGTTACACTGCACGTTTTATACTGCTGTCTTTTCAAAATAAAAATTTGAATTACAAAAAAAAAATAAAAACATTTTGCACCCACTTCATCTGAAACAGTGCGGCGTTTCCATTTTAACAGACAAAATCAGCAACCAGGAGAAAGCATTGCATCACACATTGCAGGATACATTGCTCTGGCATATGAGGTGACATATGTACATTCAAAAGCAATACAATCCACCTCCAGCAACGAAAACTCACCTGAAATACACGCAGTGAAGAAGTCAGATGTTAAATCAAAGGACTTTTCGCCACACAATGTTAACACGGCACCATTTAAAGGAACTTGTTATAGCTGTGGTGGAGGACACAGGCGGAATACATGCCGGTTTCGCAAAACCGTTTTCCACGCGTGTAAACGTATAGGTCACATACAGACAGTTTGCCACACGTGTAAACATATAGGTCACATACAGACAGTTTGCCACGTGAGTAAACGTATAGGTCACATACAGACAGTTTGCCACGCGAGTAAACATATAGGTCACATACAGACAGTTTGCCACGCGAGTAAACATATAGGTCACATACAGACAGTTTGCCACGCGAGTAACTTTTAGGTCACATACAGACAGTTTGCCACGTGAGTAACGTATAGGTCACATACAGACAGTTTGCCAAACATGTAACGTATAGGTCACATACAGACAGTTTGCCACGCGAGTAACGTATAGGTCACATACAGACAGTTTGCCACGCGAGTAACTTTTAGGTCACATACAGACAGTTTGCCACGTGAGTAACGTATAGGTCACATACAGACAGTTTGCCACGCGAGTAACGTATAGGTCACATACAGACAGTTTGCCAAACATGTAACGTATAGGTCACATACAGACAGTTTGCCACGCGAGTAACGTATAGGTCACATACAGACAGTTTGCCACGCGAGTAACTTTTAGGTCACATACAGACAGTTTGCCACGTGAGTAACGTATAGGTCACATACAGACAGTTTGCCACGCGTGTAAACGTATAGGTCACATACAGACAGTTTGCCACGCGAGTAACGTATAGGTCACATACAGACAGTTTGCCAGAGAAGAGCCATTGGAAAACAAAAACAAAACCAATATAACAATGTGAATCCAATAGCAGCTGCAGCGCTCTCTCTTAAGACTCCACTTGATGTGTTGGATGGCGACATATCTACAGGTGTTTACTCAAATGACTTTGTGAATAAAGTGGAAAACTCGTCATCAGGACCGAAAATTTACACTGAGGTTCTGCTGCAAGATGTTCCTTGCAAAATGGAAGTAGATACAGGATGTGCATATTCCTTGATTTCAGAAGAAACATTTCCATGGTTATGGCCTCAATGGCCCTTCAGTAGTTCCTTGCGATGTTCAGTTGGTCGACTACAACAAACAGGTTGTGGACATTAAAGGCGCTGCTTTATACCAGTAAAATATGGTGAATTCAGAGGACAATTACGCTTAATAATTACTAAAGGGACAAAGAGCAAGTTTTCTTGGCAGAGAGTGGTTTGAATCCCATTAACTGGAGTTCATAATGTATTCACAGCTTCTCTACAGAATGTGATTGATGACTTTAGCGCAGTTTTCGAAGAAGCACTTGGCATGTATAAAGGTCCTCCTGTTTCTTTTGTATTGGATTCTAAGGTTCCCCCAATTCGTATGAAACCTCGCAGCGTTGTATTAGCTCTCAGACCTAAAATCGATGTTGAGATTACACGTCTCGTGGAACACGGTATACTTGAAACCTGTTACTCACCCTAAGTGGTGTACCCCAATAGTTCCAGTATTGAAGCCAAATGGTGATATCCGAATTTGTGCCGACTACAAATGTACAATCAACAAAGCATTGCAAGAGCAGCCTTATCAAATTCCAGCTGTCCATCAAATTCTTACTACTTTGGCAAAAGGGAAGGTATTTGCCAGATTGGATATGGCACAAGTTTACCAGCAGTTACCTGTGGATGAGGAAGCTGCTGACGCGCAAACGATCATAACACACAAAGGGGCTTTCCGAGCCAGGCGTTTGCAGTTTGTGGTTTCTATTGCTCCCGGCATATTCCAGAAATGAATGGAGGGCCTCTTATCTGGACTTCCAGGTGTGGTACCTTATTTTGATGGGGTGCCGGACAAAATCCCTACAGCCAGGTTCCCTAATGCCAATTACCAACATCCCGACGGCCAACTTCCAGACAGAACAAGTGCTGGACATACAAAGTTCCCTACACGGCCAACTTCCAGACATCCATAATCCCAGCGGCTAACCCTAGTACTAACACCCTAACCCTAGGTTTAGGGGGTTAGGTTTAGGGGGGTTAGGGCTAGGTTTAGGGGGATACGGCTAGGTTTAGAGGGGTTAGGGCTAGATTTAGGGGGATTAGGTTTAGGGGGTAGGGTTAGGGCTAGGTTTAGGGGGTTAGGTTTAGATTTAGGGGGGTTAGGTTTAGAGGTGTTAGGTTTAGGGCTAGGTTTAGGGGGTATGGTTAGTGTTAGCTGCTGGGATTTTGGATGTCTGGAAGTTGGTCATGTAGGGAAGTTGGCCGTCAGGGAGTTGCCTGTGTAGGGAAGTTGGCAGTCGGGATTTTGGCATTAGGGAACCTGGTTGGTTGTAGGGATTTCGACCCAAAACCATTTTGATGATGTTCTTATTGGAGCAGACTGCATACAGTCCTTGGCTTCACAGCTATAACGTTTCCTGGATCCTGGTCTAAAACTTAAAAAAGAAAAGTGTTTTTGGGGTAAGCAGTGTGGATTTCCTTGGCTACAGAATTGATGCACATGACATTCATCCAACTGATTCTAAAGTTGAAGCTATCCATAGAGCTCCAGTTCCAACAAGCAAACCAGACCTGCAA
Organism: Leptobrachium leishanense; assembly: GCA_009667805.1. NCBI lineage: Eukaryota > Metazoa > Chordata > Amphibia > Anura > Megophryidae > Leptobrachium > Leptobrachium leishanense. Next base: position 138,924 of record RXON01000053.1, read on the forward strand.
GCTTCCTGGGGTTACTTCATTTTTACCGTTCTTTCCTGCCTGACAAAGCCACTATTGCTGAACCTTTGCATCGTCTTCTGGATAAAGATGCTCTGTGGAAGTGGACTGATGGTCATACTACAGCCTTCAATGCTGCAAAACAGCTGTTATCTTCTGACAGTGTGCTTGTACACTATGATTTGGAAAAGCCACTCACTCTTACCTGCGACGCATCTCCATATGGTATTGGGGCTGTATTGAGCCACACTTTGAGAAATGGTGTTGAGGCTCCTATTGCATTTTATTTGAGGACCATGTCTGCCACAGAGAGGAATTACGCCCAAATTGACAGGGAAGCTTTAGCTATTGTGTCCGGTGTGAAAAAGTTTCATAACGAAGTACCAGGCGGTGTTCCATTCGGCGGCGTTCTATGACTATCCTCATACCCATGGGTAGAAAGTCGGGCAAAAAACCCCAATCGCCGGATGGCCCCCGGCAGAGAGACATCCGGGATTCACTGGGAGACCCCCGACGGAGGCGGCAGGATTCCCCGCAGACCTACATATCTCCAACGGCCAGTTCTTCGGAAGGTGAGGACCCTTATTGGTCGGAGGCCTCTGTGGCTGCAAGGGGGACACCCCGGAAAATGGAGATGGCGAAATGGGTGACGGATGCCCCCAATACTCCAAAGCCGACGGCGACACGCAAGCTCAAGGAGACGCCCGGGCCCTCTGGTGACGCGACGACGGTACCACCGGTTGCGCGTAGAGTACCGGTAGGCGCCGGCCTTATGCCCCTCACGGAGGGTGCCGTCTGACGCCTGTTGGGAGAAACGCTTGAGGAGATGCGAACGATTTGGCAAATGGACTTTGCGTCCCTGTCATCGGAAATGGTTTCAATTAAGGGGCGGCTGACGGCGGTGGAAACGTGAGTGGAGGAGACCGAGGCGTCGCAAGCACACCTAGAACCGCAACTGGAATCTCTTAAAGCCCAGGTATCACTACTTACTGGTGCGGTGGAAGCTGCGGAGACCCGTCACCGATGGAAAAATGTGCGAATTCGGGGGATCCCGGAAACAGTCGCCGCTGACGCCCTGCTGTCATTTGTCAATGGTTTTGCATTACATGTACTGGGGTCACCAACCGGGACTCTTATCTTCAGACAGGCCATCTGTCTGCAGAAAGCGGCGACGGCCCCTGCGGACTCCCCACGTGACATGCTCGCCATTGCCTCTGAGGAAGCGGACAAACGTCGTCTAATGTCGTCCCCGGCTGCCCGGGCATCGATACCTTTTGAAGGCCTCTCTTTGGTGCTATTCAACGATCTGCCTTTCATGACGCTGCTAGCCCGGCGGCAATTTCGCGAGATAACTGCTTTTTTGAGGGGCGCTGGGGTGCGTTATCGCTGGGAGGTGGCGGGTACCTTGTACGTTTGCCATGACAACTTGTCTCATTTGGTGTCCTCCCCGGATGAGGCCTGGCGCCTGTTGAGTTCTCTGGGTCTTTCTCCTGCTCCGAAGGCCACTGACCTTGACTCACAAGGCCCTTCCACTGTTTCGATGGACACGGGTTAGACTCTGGAGCCTGAGTTTTTTCCTTCCACTCCTGGAATGTCTGATTATATTGTACCATCGATTGTATTGATATTATTGTACCCCCCACTCTCAGCTATTTTTCTCGGTGATTTCGGCACTGATTCCCCCCCCCCTTTCGTTTTTACTACCAGTATCTTTGCGGTATCTGTTTCCGATGTAGTTCTTGAATATTTACAGATGTTGTGTATATTTTTATTTATTTATTTAATTATTATTATTTTTTTTCTGGAGACTTCCCGCCTTGGCATTTTTTGTCTTTTACGAGACGTAAAGACTCCACAGGAGGTCATTGTAGCAGGGTTTATCTATGCTCTTTACCTTGTTAAGCGAATTGCAGGCTGACATGTCGGGGTCTTGCGAGGCCGCCTATCTTTATCTTTATTTTATTTTTCTGTTTATTCGTACCTCTTTTATTATCTTGCCGCCCTCGATCTGACATCAATTCACTCCCATCTCCCCTTTATTGTCTATAAGCGAATGTGAGGTTTGGCCCTGCGCGGCCACGTTTATTGGATGGTTTGTAACCTTATTTCTTTCCAAAATAAAAACTTAAAAAAAAAAGTTTCATAACTATTTGTATGGACTGAGATTTACCATTATCACAGACCATAAGCCTTTATTGGGTCTGTTCACCAGAGATTCTCCAACACCTCAAATTATTTCCCCACGCATGCTCAGATGGTCCCTTATGCTGAACGCCTACGATTGTGAGTTCCAATATCGTCCTGGCAAAGATATCACTCGTGCTGACGGGTTAAGCAGGTTACCCTTACCTTCTCTGGGCTTCCTTGTTCCTCCTGTGTCTGAGGTTCTCCTGTTGGAATCTATTCCGAACCCTCCCTTACATACAGGTGACATTGCTTGTATGACGGCTAAAGACTCTTTGCTGGCCCGTGAGCTCAACTGGGTTTGGAGGGGGGAGGCCAAAATCGAAATTGAAGAGAACTTCAGACCATTTGTAGCGCGTCAACATGAATTATCTGCCTATAAAGGTTGTTTATTATGGGGAAACAGTGATAATTCCCAGATTGTGAGTTCCTATGGGAATAGGGCCCTCATCTCCTCCTGTACTGTTTGTCAAATGTTGTTCAATGTATTGTAACCCTGTCTATACTGTGCTTATTGTACAGCGCTGCGGAATATGCTGGCGCTTTATAAATAAAGAATAATAATAATAATAATGCAGGACAAGATCAGGTACTGCATGATCTCCATGAGGGGCATCCTGGAATAGTCCGCATGAAAGCTATAGCCAGACGTTCTGTTTGGTGGCCTAAAATGGATGAAGTTATTGAGAAGTGGGTAATGAACTGCGTACCATGTCACTCCACTCGTCATGTTCCATCTAAAGCCACGGTATATCCGTGGGAAGTGACTATGTCACCTTGGTCACGTTTACATGTAGATTTTGCTGGCCCTTTTCAAGGACAGATGGTTTTTTTAGCCGTTAATTCCTTTTCAAAATGGCTGGAAGTTGTTTCCGTTCCATCTGCTACCTCAGCCACTGTCATAAGAGTTTTAAGGAGTCTGTTTGCTACACATGGGCTGTCTGATACAATCGTGTCTGATAATGGAACACAGTTTACCTCATCCGAATTCAAAACCTTTATGGCAAGTAACCTTATTCGACATGTTACGATTGCGCCATTTCACCCGTCCTCAAATGGTCAAGCTGAGCGTATGGTGCAGACCACCAAAGACTCAATAAAGAGAATTATTGAAGGAGAAGATTGGAATCATAGACTTGCTAGTTTCCTTCTGCAACAACATGTGACACCATGCTCAAACACTGGCTGTAGCCCAGCAGAGCTCCTCATGAACCGTCATCTAAAAATGTGTTTAGATCCTTTACATCCTGATCTGACGTCTGAGTTAGAGAAGCAAGAATTGCAATTCAACAAGGACTCTAATGCTTCTACGGTGAGAGTGTTTGCACCTGACAATGCTGTCTATGTCAGAAACTATGCTTCTGGACCTAAATGGATACCTGCAAAAGTGCTTGTTGCTACAGGACCTTTGTCCTACAAGGTACAAATTCTTGATGTCAGAATATTAAGACGGCATATCGATCAGATCCGGCAGCGGAGTGATGAAATTGTGTCTGTTGCTAGTTCCCGTTCTACTGGGTTTTCTGGGATCCCAGATGTTGGTGAGCTACTGGATGATACAAGTGCAAGTTCTCCAGGAGTTGCTGTTGCAGAGCCAATTTCTGATGGTCCATCCGAGAGACCACAGGAAGTAGGAATTAGTCCAGTCGAAGCGGCTCCAAACATGGCCCTTGGGCCACAAGAAGAAATACTCGCTCTCCCAGTTATCTCAAACACTTTGAGATCTAGGGGGGAGGAGTGTTATGTATTGAGGTATTATGTTGTCCTCCATTCAGCAGATGGCAGCATAGTAAATGTGTGTGTAGCGCTCACTCCCGGAGGAGCCGCTGAATTAACCTCGGGTTAGTCTCACCGCACTAGAGAATAAATATACATCAGCGCTGTTGTGGATTTTATAGATTATATTCTTTACTGATCCCAATAAAGCAGCATATATAATGTAGATACGGTATTTGAACGACAGGATTTCGTAATGCGGGAAAAACACGCGGCGGCAAAAAAAAAAGATATACTCCAGAAGTGAGGGGGTTAAACTCCCGTGAATGATAGCTCTAAATTGTGTATGTGTATGGTCTCGGGTACCCGGTTACTGTATTCAACTGGCCAGTGAATGAAACAAACAAATCTTCCACTAGTCAAGTTGGGGCCCTGTGGATTTAAATAATACTGCAGCGTGCGTTTCTTATTTTTGGAACTGCGGCCTGGGAGGCCTCTCACCCATCCGATAGGCAATCTGTTCAGGACCCGATCAAGGATTTTTCTCCGCTGTGTACTGGGACTCTGTGCCACCCGATCCGCTCCCTGCTTGTCCGATCTCCACACTGCGTACAACGGTCTACCGCCTGCACTCCCAATGGATCATTTCGGTCTCCTAACTCGGGGTCCAGCCGGAACCAGATTATTACTCAGACCTCTCAGCGGTGCGTAGGTAGGTCTCTGCAAGGTCACCGTCCCGATCTCCAGCACCAGCGAGGCAGTGCCTTCACTCCGGCCTGGTCACGATCCCTGGCAGTTTCACGTGCATCCTCCACCTTTCGCCGCTCGGCTCACTCTGCCTCTCCTCTGCACGAGGCTGCTGATGTCTTTCCTCTTCCTCCCACCCACTTCCTGTACTCACGCAAAGCATGATGGAAATCGTAGTTCTGTTTATGTCCAGCATAGTCCATTATGCCTCTGTCTCCCCCTGGTGGCCATAATAAGTAAATCCAGCAAACACAATCTTTAAGCAGTGCTACACTCTCCCCCTCCTTGAACTCTTGGGTCTCTCCAAGGAAGTGTAACAGTTACATAACATTTCAGCATTTACATTAAGCAATATATTCAGGCTCATTCGCAAACATATAATGGGTCAGATATACATCCTCAAGTTGACTCATGCTCCTGACTACCTCAGCTAGCACAGCAGACACTTCAGGCAACCTTCGCACTGTGGTAACAGCCTCTTCAGTGCTATGTCCCGGTGAATCGTAGGTGAGTCTCTGAGGGGGTCGGATAGAACGTTTAGACTCTTTTTTATGATATTTCAAATTGATGATAATATCAAAATGCACTGATGTAATCTGTATTTTTTAATATGTTCTCCTTTTTAATGGTTGATATACAATTGTTTTTTTGCACGGATATGCATCGCTCCTTTTCTTGAACGTAATCAATCTCTTTAACAACGGAGGTATGCATACCAATTAGGTTTCTTGCTATGTTAATTTGAAGGCACCTCCCGTTTTTCAATTTCAATGTCTTTTGTCAGCTATATATGTAGTCTTGTGTTTAACAGGCATTACACCTACTGAGGAAGCGAGGTATCTCGCGAAACGCGTATAGGTGTTATACCTACAATTTTGTTTTATTTATTTTTAATAAACTTGCCTTTTTAAACGAATGTTTGGTGTCCAGCTTTCACTGGAGCGACAAGACTGCAAATCCTGGGGGAAATCCGTCATTCCCATCTAATACTGCCGGCTGCCTGGAGCATCTAGTGTCTGATTGAGACACAGCAGAATGTGAGTGATACTTCTTTCTGCTTCTTCTCGCTGTGTAGAAAAATTACTACGCTATGGTAGCGTTTTTGTCTATTTTTAAAAGGTACACAGAAAGAAAGAAAACACTCTTTGAAGGAAGCGCTGACTCGATCGTTTCTTTTTCCCTCGATTTCTACTTTTCCTGGTGGGTTTGGATATACCACCTGTCGAAAGAGACAGCAGCTGATTCAATCTAAGAACTATTTATTTCTCACTATACATTTTTTATCCACATACAATTAGTTTTTGTGGAACACTTCGCAATTGTCTCCTCTAGGTGGCGCCATTGACACAGACTTCTCTCCTATATAGTATTGTGACTTTTTTTGTGTGAACGGCCACCCAAGTTGTTTCACAATCCTTGTCCTATATCCTACCTGTTGTCTGGCTGCCTTAGAATGTTGAGAGTGCAAAGAGATAAATTTGGGAGAAGCATACAGAATGTCATTGATTTAAGCCTCGAGGGCATCACCTCTCTGCAGGATGTTAATAAAAACATTAATGCACTTGAACATATGCTTTCTAAACAACTTAGAAATAAATTAGTGCTCAAGCATAGCTACGTCTATCTTAAAGAGGGATTAACCCCTAGGGGTCTACGTTTCTATAAAAATCCAACTTTCGATAGAGATGATAAAATTCTATTTGAAAGATGGGAGAAAAACTTAGAAAGTTTTTCTTTCAAAATGATGGAAACGATTATAGAACGTAGGAAAGAGATATTAGAAGAGCTCAATATTAACATTGAGGAGAAACAAAAGGAATTGGAAGCTACTCTAGAACCTGATAAAATGAAAGTCATGGTTGGAAAACTAGAAGAGAGACTAGAGAAATTAGAAGTAGATGTGATTAATAGGAAAAAATCTAAATATGCAAGAGACAAGGATTATTATATGAAAGGTGATGTTTGGAAAATGCACCTTCCACAACCTTCTTCTTACATTAGGCGAAATGACAATTGGAGAATGAACAATAATTATGGAAGGAAGCCCTCTCAATCCTATCAGGGCAATTTTTCTCAGAGGAGGAGATATACCAATCAATCATCCTATATACAATCGCAACAATACCGAGGCAGGGCGAAACGACAATACCTAGGTTTCAGAACATCTGAAACCTATGGCCCAGAGAGGAACATCTCATCTGATGTGGCACAGCAATCATCAGGCAACCACATCCCCTCTAAAACCATGCATCCATCCATCCCCAGTGTCAGAAATAAAGAATATACGGGAAAAACCAAACATCAACCCTTAGGTAGGGAAATCAGTCAATCTCAGTCGAGACCAAATCCAACATCCGACTATGGGATAGTGTTGAATAATAGATTCCAACCCCTCGAAGATCAGGAATCGGAGGAGTTTTTTTGGGAAACGAAACCGAAATGGAGAGATCAAAGTCCCAAGAACAGGAGTGAGTGCCCGCAGCAAGTATCTACACACATAAGAGGAAGACTAGGAGAATTAAACACCACTACGGATACAGCTCTCCTCTAAAAAGACAGGCACCCGAAAGAGAGGAAAACGAGGAGGATTATTATCTCGACGAAAATCGAAAAAGAGGAAGGAGATAACATCACATGGAATTTTTAATCTTAGTAACAAGATCTTAGAAACAAAGCATATACAGGTATTAAATAAGGGTCTAAAGTTCGCACCCTCAAATAAATTGGACAAATTTGGTATATATATTGACATTCAGAAATTTAAGAGAAATCTGTGCCTTAAAAAATTCTTTTTGAAAGATGCTGTCACGCAACAGATCCAACCAAAAGATGAATGGATCCATACAGATCTGAAGAACAAATCTCATTTTTTTCCCTGGCACCTGGTTTCCAAGGAAATTACCACCTTTGAAAACATGGTCCTGAATGATATAGTAAAGATCAAACCAACAAACAGATCGAATCTTACGAAAGATGAGAGAGAAGCATTGCAACAGTTAGCTAAAGATGACACACTGATCATAAAACCGGTGGACAAGGGGGGGGGATTGTACTTTTGAATAAAGTAGACTATTTAACAGAATCATCTAGAATTCTGAATGATGTCTCTACAGACACTATCCTAACGGGCAATCCGACCACCACTGTAAATGAACTATGTCACGGGATGGCCCAGCACCCTCAGCCAGGGGCGGTGCAGTGACAGTGGGGACATGGACACTTGGGTGTGGTGGCACGCACCCCGTTTACCAGTTTTTATTTAGATATGACATTGTGTGGTGTTAATAAAGTGTTTTCCCGTTGGTTATGGTGTGATGTATTTTCCCCTGTGTTTGCCTTGCTCGCCGCCATTTTCCGATCCTTGTGGCGCAGTTGGAATTTCGATTCGGAAAATGGCCGATTCGAACCATCCGGTTCGAATCGTAAAATGGCCGATTCGGACCATCCGGTCCGAATTGGCGACTCCCTGAAGGCTAAGGGCCAATGGGTCCTGGAGGGCGGGCAAGGAGTCCCATTGTATTCTAATTATGATAAGAAGTAATAAAAGCCTGTACTGTAAACAATAAACCCAGTTCCTGCAGTGCATTCAGCTTTGTCTGGTGTGGCTTGATTCTCCGCCGTATTTCGGATCTGAGTGTCCTCCGCGGCCTCAGAGTACGGTGCCCATCCGATCCGAATCGAGCGCGCCGACCCTGCATCGAGCATCAGGGCAGAGGCGCTGCTCAGGAATATTCGATCGGAGAAGTACAGCGATCCGAACCGAACGGCCCCGCCGGGAGCCGCGCATCGACAGTTGCGGTAAGGCCCGAACTTCCCACTGGTCCCACCAGATCCGAAGCACCCTCCCCTATCGATCCGAAGCACCCTTCCCTACCGATCCGAAGCCCTCCAGTTCCGATCCGACCCGCCAACCCTTCCCGACTCGAATCACCACCGCTCAAGATCCGAAGAGACACCCGCCCCCGGATCGGAAACGTTTCCCACCAAAGAACCGAAACGTTTCCCCATAAGATCCGAATCTTCCTCCGCGGCCGCTAGGGCTGATTCCCGCAGGCGTCCCACACTCGCCAGGACAAGGAACCAGTTGCTCGGGACGCTGAGTGCTGTATGGCTCAGTGGTCGGACTGGTTCCAGGCAGGGGTCCTCCACCGCCCGCTAACCCTACCTTAGGGTCACGCCAGGCCGCACGAGACGCCGAGTGGGCGCCACTCGGTAGTCGGGCCAGCGGTAAGCGACGGGGTCACGCAGATTGAGCACACCCGCAGGCGGAACAACATCTCTATTCCGTCATACTGGTGGCAGCGGTGGGATCGCTCTCTGCAGACCCCAGGGGGACCCTCATCATGATCAAATATTCTGCCTATAAGCGGGACGTCCTGCGCGGGATGTTGGAGAATCGGGGCGGTGTCCCGGGCTCCAAGAGTCGGGAGACCCTGATAGAGGAGTTGAGGAGGATAGATCAGGCGGAGGCGTTCGCGGAGTTGCCCGCGGACCCAGTACCGGCTGCCGTCCCCGCTGAGGCCGAGGATAGCGAATTCTGCCGGAAGATGCGGGAGCGGATCTCCATGATGGGTCCGGCTCCATCGGAAGCAGAACTGAGGAAACTGGGTCGGGAACTCGGTCAGGAAGAAGAGAGGGAGAGAGAGCGGGTGCACGAACTGCGGCTGGCCGAAGTGCGAAGCCGGCGGAGTAGCCGCTCGCCATCGGACCGATATTCCGACCGGAAAGTGCCGTTCCAGGCGTTCAAGGAGTTCCGGGAAGCCGAGGAAGAGATCGAAAGCTATCTCCAGGACTTTGAGCGCCTGTGTCGGGTGCATGAAGTGCACCGCGCCGACTGGATCCGGATCCTGGCGAGCAAGCTGACCGGTCGGGCCGCCGAGGCCTATCGCACGGTGCCGGATGACGAGGCCACTAGCTACTCGCACGTCAAGCAGGCGCTGCTGAGTAGGTATGCCGTGACCCCTGAAGCCAGCCGGATGAAGTTCCGGAATTCTCGCCGGCCCAGTGGCGCCACTCACGTGGAGTGGGCCCATCGGCTGCAGAGGGACCTGCGCACCTGGCTCTCGGGAAGCCAAGCGGAGTCGGTGGCCGAGATCACCCAACTGCTGCTGCTCGAGCAGTTCTTCGAGCACACACCCTCCGCTGTCCGAGAGTGGGTGCGCGATAAGAAGCCCTATACGGTGCAGCAAGCGGCCACCTGGGCCGACGAGTACACGGACACCCGGAAGCTGACGGGGGGGAGCGGCCCCTGGCCAGCCGTCCCATTCTACCCGCCCCACTACTTCCACCACCTCCACCACCAGTGGTCCGGGCGCCTGTAGCACGGGCTCCCAGCCGCCCACCAACATGGCTAATGTCCGCTGTTACGGGTGCAACCAGGAGGGGCACTACAAACAACATTGCCCCAACCGCCCGGAATTGACCCGGCCGGCCGGCAGGCCATCGCTGGCGGCCCATTGTTGCGACGCCGGAGCTCCGTGGCCGGAGGCCCCGGAGGAATGGTGGGAGCAGTTGCACGAAGCCGACCCCGTGCAAGCCGCCGCGGATGACAACCGCCGACACCACCGCCAGGCGGTGTGGATAAATGGGCGGCCCGCTGAGGGGCTGCGAGACTCCGGGGCGACCATCACCCTCGTCCGGCACACTTGGTCCCGCCAAGCGACCGCCTGCAGAGCACTGTAGCGGTACGGGTGGCGGGAGGGAAAGTGCTCCGGCTGGAGACGGCCCGGGTGTACCTGGACTGGGGGAACGGGGAGAAAGAGGTGCGGGTGGGGTTGCTGAGACACCTGCCGGCCGAGGTGCTCCTGGGGAATGATCTGGGGCAGTTAGTATCCGCTTACTCCACAGATGCAGCTACCCCGGTTACCACTAGGCAACAGAGCCGACGCCACGACCAGGGCACTCCGAACGGGACCCAGGTGAGACCTCCACCAACACCATCCCGACCTCCCAAACCTCCCAACCCCCCAAACCGCCTCGACCTCCGAGACCCCCAACCCTTACCGACCTCCTCGACCTCCCCGACAGGCCAAAACCCCAGGCCCTTCTCGACCTCCCAGTCCGTCACCCCCTCCCCGACCTCGACGGGACCCGATGCTGTTCCCTTCGCTTGTCCTCCTTCCCCGTGGTGCACCCCGGAGACTCTGCGCCACCAGACGCAAACCGACCCCACATTACAGGGCTACCGGGACCGGGCTGGGCAGGGTCTGGACGGCCAGGGGAAAGACAAGGTGGAGTGGGAGGACGGGCTGCTGTACCGCTACACCGTGAGGGAGGGGGCCAAGAAGAAGCAGATTCCGCAGAAGCAGCTGGTGGTGCCGCAAGGACCCAGGCAGGAGCTTCTGCGCTTGGCCCACGACATTCCCCTTTCAGGTCACTTAGGCCAGTCGAAGACCCGGCACAGGTTGGCGCGCGCGTTCTACTGGCCCCGCCTTAGCAACGACACCCGCGACTATTGCCGCACCTGCCCAGTTTGCCAGAAAGCTGGGAAGGCTGGGGACCATCCGAAGGCGCCCCTGCACCCCATGCCCATCATCCAGGAGCCCTTTAGCCGGGTGGCGGTTGACATCGTAGGGCCGTTACCACGGCCCAGTGCCACCGGTAAGAGGTATATTCTTACCGTGGTGGATTATGCCACCCGGTACCCCGAGGCTGTGGCCTTGGCCAACATCCAGGCGGACACCGTAGCGGACGCGCTTCTCAGGGTGTTCACGAGGGTAGGGTTTCCCCGAGAAATCCTGTCCGATCAGGGTACCCAGTTTACCGCTGAGCTCACCCAACAGCTCTGGCGTCTCTGTGGCGTTAAGGCGCTGCACAGCGCCCCGTATCACCCCCAGACCAACGGGCTGTGCGAGCGGTTCAATGGGACCCTGAAGCAGCTCATCCGGGCCTTTGTGCATGAGAACAGGGACTGGGAGAAGTATCTTCCCCACTTGCTGTTCGCTTACCGGGAGGTTCCGCAGGAATCCACCGGGTACTCACCCTTTGAGCTGCTGTATGGACGCCGGGTGCGAGGTCCTCTGGATCTGGTTAGGGCTCAGTGGGAGGGGCCGCCGGCGGAGGACGGTGTTCCCGTGGTGGAGTACGTTCTGAAGTTGCGGGAGCGCTTGGCGGACCTCCAGGGGTTCGTGCAGGAGAACATGGAGACGGCCCAGGCTCAGCAGAAGGCGTGGTACGATCGCGCTGCGTGCAGCCGCTCGTTCTGTGTGGGACAGAAGGTTCTGGTGTTGAAACCACAGCGGCAGAACAAGCTGCAGGCGGCCTGGCAAGGTCCCTACAAGGTGGTAACCCAGCTGGGGGATACCACCTATGTGGTTGTGAGCTGCGCGGACACCAGAATCCAGCGGACGTTCCACGTCAATATGCTGAAGGCCTTCCATGAGCGGCCAGAGTCGGTGGACGCCATATGCGCGCCGGCGGCCGAGGAGGTGGAGCCCTTTCCCCTGGAGGAACTCCCGGGGTAGCTAAGCAGCCTTCCGGGGTGGAGCAGGTGCAGCTGGGGGAGGAGCTAGGGCCCGAGAAACAGGCGCAGGCGCGGCGGCTGCTGCTCGCCTATCCGGGGTTTTCTCGGCCTTCCGGGATATACGGACCAGGCCGTCCATCAGGTGGACACCCCCGGCCAGAGACCACTCCGACAGCCCGCCTACCGGATCCCGGAAGCAGTCCGCGAGTCTATGCGGGCTGAGATCCGGGAGATGTTGGAGCTGGGGGTCATTGAGCCGTCGGCCAGCCCATGGGCGTCGCCCGTGGTCCTGGTGCCCAAAAAAGACGGTACCACCAGGTTCTGCGTCGACTATCGGCGGGTAAACGACTGTACTGTTACGGACGCTTATCCGATGCCCCGAGTCGACGAGTTGCTAGACCAGATCTCCGGGGGTCATTTTCTGACCACGGTGGATCTGTGCAAGGGGTATTGGCAGATTCCCCTTGCCGAGGAGGCGACCCCGAAGTCGGCCTTCATCACCCCGTTCGGCCTGTACCAGTTTCGAGTCATGCCGTTCGGGATGAAGAACGCCCCTGCTACCTTCCAGCGGTTAATCGATCGCCTCCTCGATGGCCTCCAGGGATTCGCTTGCGCGTACCTGGATGACATAGCCATCTATAGCCAGACCTGGGAGGAACATCTGGAGCATGTAGGGACTGTCCTGGGCCGGATTAGAGACGCCAACCTGACCCTAAAGCCGGAGAAGTGTAAGGTGGGGATGGCCGAGGTGCAGTATCTGGGCCACCGGGTGGGGTGCGGGATACAGCGGCCGGAGCCCGCCAAGATAGAGGCTATCTTGGATTGGCCCACTCCTGTGACCAAGACTCAGGTCCTCGCCTTCCTGGGTACCGCGGGGTACTACAGGAAATTTGTACCCCACTACAGTGACCTGGCCAAACCCCTGACTGATCTGACCAAGAAATCCCTGCCCCGCCAAGTCCTGTGGTCCCCGGAGTGCGAACAGGCTTTTCGACAATTGAAGGCCGCCCTGACCCAAGCTCCCCTGCTGGCAGCTCCCAACTATAATAAACGTTTTATTGTCCACACAGACGCGTCCATGTTCGGACTGGGAGCTGTCCTGAGTCAAGTGGGGGACGACGGGGGGGATCATCCGGTGGCGTTTATTAGCCGGAAGTTGTTGCCACGTGAAGTGGGGTATGCTGCCGTGGAGAAGGAGTGCCTGGCCCTGGTCTGGGCCCTACGGAAGCTCCAACCCTACGTCTACGGTCGGTCCTTCACCGTGATGACCGACCATAACCCCTTGGTATGGCTCAACCGAGTGGCGGGGGAGAACGGCCGCCTGTTGCGGTGGAGCCTGGCTCTCCAACCCTTCAACTTTTCCATCCAATATCGGCCCGGGTCGCAGAACGGTAACGCAGATGGGTTATCGCGACAGTCGGCCCGGGAACCAGGGGATTGGGGAGCCCCGACTACCTCGGTACGACCCGGTGGGGTCCAACCGAGTGCGTCGGACCTTGGGGAGGGGGAGGAGTGTCACGGGATGGCCCAGCACCCTCAGCCAGGGGCGGTGCAGTGACAGTGGGGACATGGACACTTGGGTGTGGTGGCACGCACCCCGTTTACCAGTTTTTATTTAGATATGACATTGTGTGGTGTTAATAAAGTGTTTTCCCGTTGGTTATGGTGTAATGTATTTTCCCCTGTGTTTGCCTTGCTCGCCGCCATTTTCCGATCCTTGTGGCGCAGTTGGAATTTCGATTCGGAAAATGGCCGATTCGAACCATCCGGTTCGAATCGTAAAATGGCCGATTCGGACCATCCGGTCCGAATTGGCGACTCCCTGAAGGCTAAGGGCCAATGGGTCCTGGAGGGCGGGCAAGGAGTCCCATTGTATTCTAATTATGATAAGAAGTAATAAAAGCCTGTACTGTAAACAATAAACCCAGTTCCTGCAGTGCATTCAGCTTTGTCTGGTGTGGCTTGATTCTCCGCCGTATTTCGGATCTGAGTGTCCTCCGCGGCCTCAGAGTACGGTGCCCATCCGATCCGAATCGAGCGCGCCGACCCTGCATCGAGCATCAGGGCAGAGGCGCTGCTCAGGAATATTCGATCGGAGAAGTACAGCGATCCGAACCGAACGGCCCCGCCGGGAGCCGCGCATCGACAGTTGCGGTAAGGCCCGAACTTCCCACTGGTCCCCCAGATCCGAAGCACCCTCCCCTATCGATCCGAAGCACCCTTCCCTACCGATCCGAAGCCCTCCAGTTCCGATCCGACCCGCCAACCCTTCCCGACTCGAATCACCACCGCTCAAGATCCGAAGAGACACCCGCCCCCGGATCGGAAACGTTTCCCACCTAAGAACCGAAACGTTTCCCCATAAGATCCGAATCTTCCTCCGCGGCCGCTAAGGCTGATTCCCGCAGGCGTCCCACACTCGCCAGGACAAGGAACCAGTTGCTCGGGACGCTGAGTGCTGTATGGCTCAGTGGTCGGACTGGTTCCAGGCAGGGGTCCCCTCCACCGCCCGCTAACCCTACCTTAGGGTCACGCCAGGCCGCACGAGACGCCGAGTGGGCGCCACTCGGTAGTCGGGCCAGCGGTAAGCGACGGGGTCACGCAGATTGAGCACACCCGCAGGCGGAACAACATCTCTATTCCGTCATAAACTATTTGATGAGTTCATTAGGAAAGGCGAAGAACTGGGGATATTAAATGAAAAAGAGGCATCCTACTTGACAGTAGAGCATCCCATTGTCCCTGTATTTTACTATCTTCCTAAAATACATAAGAACACACATAAACCCCTGGGGAGACCGATCATTTCTGGCATAGGTTCAGTATCGAGCCATACATCGGAATATTTAGATTTATTATTACAACCATTTGTGAGAAAAATTCCCTCCTACTTGAAAGATACAGGAGATGTCATTCGGATACTTCAACAAATTGAATATAAAGATCATTTGCTGTTAGTCACTTGCGATGTTAGATCATTGTACACCTGTATGCCGCATGATAGAGGCTGCCAGGCAGTTAACGACACACTTCTGAACAGTCAAGAGATTAATGACGACCAAAGGAAGTTTATCTTGGAAGGGCTCAATTTGATCTTAAAAAATAATTCTTTCTGGCATGATGATAAATTTTATTTGCAGACCACGGGAACTGCCATGGGCAGTAAGGTGGCACCCAGTTATGGCAATATTAACATGGCTCAATGGGAAAAAGAGTGGGTTGAAAATGACCACAGATGGAAGGATCAGATTCTTCTATACAAACGTTATATAGACGATCTTTTTATACTATGGCAGGGTTCTATAGATGATCTTCTCCTCTTCATGCAACATCTTAATGGAAACGACTGGGGAATTCAGTTGGAGTTCCAATACAGCAATACTGAAGTCAACTTTCTTGATTTAAATATTTATATAGAAAATTCTCTTATAAAAACCAGAACGTTTTTCAAGGCCGTAGACGTTAATAGCTATATTGAAAAAACCAGTTGCCATTTTTGGCGTTGGCTGGATAATGTCCCCAGAAGTCAATTCCTACGTATCAGAAGAAACTGTACCGATAACAGCGAGTTTCTCATACAATCTCAACGATTGCAGAAACAGTTTGAAGAAAAGGGATATTCACGTGAACATCTAGACAACACCAGACAAGACATCTTGAAGATAGACCAGCCAAAAACCCTTCAATCAAAGAGCATGAAAAAAACGGCAACCCGACAACTACCTTTCATCTGTCAATACACAGAGAGTTACAAGCAAATTAAACGAATTTTTGAAAAATACTGGCTCATTTTATTAAACGATGGTGATTTACAACAGATTTTAAACGAACATCCCACTGTCATTTTTAGAGAAACAAAAAATTTAAGAAATCATCTTGTAAAGAGCCATTCAAGGAATCGTATACAAAAAACATCTGTTTAATATGGAGAAAGGATTTTACGGTTGCGGCAATTGCCTTAGTTGCCGCACCACATGCAGTAAGAAAAGACATATTAAGTCATTCCAAGATAAAGCTGGAAAAAATTCTTATAAGATTCATAGCGTTATGACCTGCTTTTCCAAAAACATTATCGATTAATTAATTTGCCCTTGCGGGAAGTTTTATATTGGACGAACCATCAGAAGCCTAAATGTAAGAATAAGGGAACATCTTAATAACATAAAAAAGGGCATAGATACACACTCAGTCCCTCGACACTTTAAAGAAGTCCATGGTAAGGACCCTAAGGGACAGTGGCGACTCTAGGAACAATATTTAGGGGGGGCACAGAAGATACCGCAGTCAAAACTGGGGGGGCACTAATAATTTTCACCACTAAATCATACCACTGAATAAAAGTAAGGGCTCTATCACCTGGTGTGAGCTAAAACACCATCACTAAATGAAAAATTTAGTGCGAGTCGCTAAAACTTACAGGGTTATTCAGAGAGAGGTGAAAAGCAGGAGAATGACTGGAGAATGGAAAATTCTTGGTCAAAGAATCGGCTATTTTGACCTAGAATTTTCCATTCTCCAGTCATTCTCCTGCTTTTCACCGCTTTCTGAATAACCCTGTTAGTGCCTGACGACCTACTAACAGATCACCTTGTCTGCAGTAGTCCATGAACAAGGTCGTTTGGCGCACGCTAGGGAAACTCTAAGACCCGAGTTGAGACCCAGTGCTAATGCGGTTGTGTACAGGATAGAACGTTTTTTCTTTTCCATACCTATCCCCCGCCCTCACAAGCTTGAATATGAACACATCCAGTGAATAACCTCTCACCCCTGCATTATTAAAATCCTCCACGGTGGTCGTATCATCCATGTTTTGATGCACACATATATTAAGGCTGATGGACATTGCATGATAAATGCCTCCCAGCAGCATGTAGAATCATTACACTGCATTTAATAGATCCAAAAGGAAGGCCAGATGAGCGACAAAAATTTCCCTGCTACAGCATATAAACAATACATGTTTCAGGGCAAGACTTATCCATGTGTTCCTTTAAACATGGTCCACACAGTCACCCTAATAATCAACTGCTTACATACTATGAATAACCCCCAGCATAAAATGTTTAAAATTAGGCAAAATATTAGAATTAGGATATATGTGAATAAAGGATACATTTATAATAGAGCTGACTGCAACAGCAGCGACATTGCTAACCATATCCATTACTATGGTGTATGGGGCCAAGAGAACACCTGTGTTGCATTCCTTTCAGTTGCCTGTTAATTTTGGACAAGGACCAGGTTTTTCTGTTTTTTTGGAGTTAGCACCAGGGCTGAGCTGTAGGTAAAATGTTGCAATTAGTGCACCTCAAAAAATTTAGTGCTGGCACCAAGTGATCTGTAAAGATCTCTAGCACTCCCCGTGTTAAGTATAGGACGCGGAAAGTACAGTAAGCTCGCGGTACAAATCGCTAATAGCAACGCGCTAAGTGATTTTTCCCATTTGTAGCGGGAGGCAAACGATCTGTTGGTCAGGCGCTAGACTGAATTAACCTGGCGCTAACGCAAAATCACGCCGACGCAAGGGTTAGCTCACACCAGGTAATAGTGCCCTAAATAAGTATATATATAAATAAGATTACAAAACCCCAGAGTAATGTGATGCAATGATGCCTTTTTGTTGTACTAACCTGATACTTAAATTCAATATTTTATTTGCTGCAATTCGGCAGTTTCCGCTGAATGTCTGATAACTGCTTCAGCGACTCCACTTTTAGCAAATTACAGTGACCATTCGCTAAATAGGGAATTCACCTTACTTTCTGCAAAATAAATTCCCCGAAATGTGACGGAAAGCAGAGGATCTACAGATCATTAGACCCTTTAGATTCTAACTTCCATAATAACCCCTAAAATGCCTTAAACCCAGAGAAATACAATAAAAATAATAAACAATGTGGCATTTAGCTACCCCTTAACCCCTAAAATGCCATTAATCAAGGGAAAACATGAAATGAATACACTGAGGCATGTAGCCAACCCATTAACCCCTAAAATGCCATTAATCAAGGAAAAAACAAATGTATACTGTGAGGGATGAAGCCTGCCCATTAACCCTTAATATACAACTAAACCAAGGCAAAAACTAACATAATACACAATGTAATGTATAGTCTGAACATTAACCATTTCACTGCTGAGCCATTTCAACCCTGTGAAAAAGTTTACGTTTAAGTGCACGTTTTTATTTGATGTTTTATGACTTGTACTTCACACTGAATATGGTCATGTGGGGTATCATTGGAAAGGCCAGAATCTGCCCTTTCACATGACACCATTAAATGACACCAGTTCATCCATATACGATGCATAGCTATGGAGATACGTTGGTCCGAAGAAGTGTGGGAAGCTGGATGCTGATTTTTGGTGAGGGGGCACATGGGGGGGCAAGGAATAACCTAGGGGGGCAATCGCCCCCCCTTGCCCCCCTGTAGAGTCGCCTATGCTAAGGGAACACAGTTTCTTACCATACAGCAGGTTGATCGACATTGGAGAGGTGGTGATTTTCTGCAGAAAATTAATAGAATAGAAATGAAGTGGATCTATGTCCTCAATACCCTTATTCCACATGGCCTAAATCAGGACTTTGAGCTCTGTCATTATTTATGAGCATCTTTCAATTACGATTATTAGTTTATTTTTATGATATTAATATTTGTCCAAGCTCTTTCAATGCCAGCATTAAATGTCTTTTCCACACAAGATTATTTTCATCTGTTGTCATTTCTTCTTTTTTTTTTTCTCTCTTCCTTTTTTTCTCTCTTTCTCTTCTCTTTCTTTATTGTTTTTACTACTTATTATTCATCACCCATTTATTTTTATTTTTATGTTTATTATTATTTTTTTTTATTCTTCTTATTATTATTTTTAATTATTTATTTATATTTATTTTTATTTTTAGGTTTATTTTTAGTTTATTTTTATTTTCATTATAACATTTATATTTATTTTTATTTTATTTAATCTCCCTTTCACAACATATTATGTTTTACATTTATATAATATATCTCATTCATTGATTACACCATATTAGCAGCTCCTGCTAAAATATTATAATTATCTTATAAATTTTTCTTATCTTTCGGCATACAAGCGTCCAAATAGATACCCCCATTCCTCTCGGTCTCTGAGGATACATGGTAATGCAACCTGTATTCGCATAATCTATCTTGTCTCTTTTTATCTACGCTAAGAACACTTTGGATTTAATCATTTTTAGTGCTTATATTTTGCACTTGAATTAAGCACTTTAACTGTATAGTTTTGTAGATTCACATTTCCATCTCGATGCTAGCCAACGAGCTTTTAAAGGTAAGCTTCATTTTTCCCTGTCTCTGGGGACATACATGCACATAATCTACACATTTAGAGATCCAGTATAGTCCTCTATAAAGCACTTTATTTTTATAAAACATTTTAAACACGCGATTTAAATAAGTCTCTCTTTGTCCTGGCCCTTCCAAAATTTATATTTCACCTGAAGGTATTGTAGCGCTCACTCCCGGAGGAGCCGCTGAATTTAACCTCGGGTTAGTCTCTCCGCACTAGGGAATAAATATACACCAGCACTGTTGTGGATTTTATAGATTATATACTTTACTGGTCTCAATAAAGTGGCATATATAATGTAAGCACGGTATATAGAAAACAGGATTTCGTAATGCGAGAAACGCGCAGCGGTAAAAGAAAAGTTTAACCCCTTCGTTTCTGGAGTGTAAGTCCCGTGAGGGTAATGTCCCAAAAAAAAGGTGTGTGTGTGTGAGCTCCGGTACCCGGGTACTATATTCGACTGGCCAGTGAATGGATTCAGCAAATCTTCAACTAGTCACGTTGGGGCCCTGTAGATTTAAACAATACTGCAGCGTGTTTTGTTAAACTTTGACTGTGGCCTGGGAGGCCTCTCACCCATCCGCCAGACAATCTGTTCCACTGCCCGATCAAGGATGTCTCTCCGCTGGATTATACTGGAACTCTGTGCCACCGGATCCGCTTCTCCTGCTTGCCCGATTTCTGCAACAAGATCTACGGCCTACCGCCTGCACTCCCAGTGGATCATCGCTGTCTCCTTACTCGGGGTCCAAACCGGAACTCTGTGTCTGTGCAAAACCTCTCAGCGGTGGATTACTAGGTCTCTGGCATGTCACTGTATCGATCCCCAGCGTCTGCAAGGCAGCGCCTGCTCTCCGGCCTGGTCACAATCGCTCACAGTCTCACGTGCGTCTTACTCTGTTCACCGCTCGGCTCACACTGGCTCTCCTTCGACAGAGGCTGCGGATGTCCTTTCCCCCACCCACTTCCTGTCTCCGCCGCAAAGCATGATGGAAAACGTAGTCCCATTGTGTCTAGTATACTTTACATTGCGCTTGTCTCCCTCTGGTGGCCAAACTCGAGCAATACAGCAACGGAGTTTTTAAACAGCGCTACAGTATATATTAACAATACCTATCTGCACTTTGTATATACCTAGTTGTTATTAAGTAACTCTCTATGCACTTCAGTCGTATATATTAGAGCACGTTTATCATCTTTTACTATTAACTGCTACTATTAACTTACTATTAACTGAATACAGTTTAATTAATCTTGTTAGTTGAGATTTCTGACGAATTATTTTCCTTGCTGGTTTATACTTTTATTTAAAAACTGCACATTTTTGTATAAACGCGATACTGCCTTTCATGAGAGCTCTCATTCTGGTCTCACCCTATAAGCCATTTGCATACCTGATAGAACGCAGTTTCCATTTAGGGTCCATTTAAGAATCCCTACGCTTAAATACATCCATGCACTTTAATCGCAAATTCCCATCGCCATATACACAGTGATCTCCGCATTATATTTTATATGTGGAGATTCTTGAAGTTTGTTTTATTTTTTGTTTCTCTGCTATTTACATTTAACTAACACCATCTTCCCTTCGATTTATTATGGATCTACAATAGCCGCTGGATCTAGATGTCAACATTAGGTGTTATATATATTAGACACTCCAGCACGGCACATCCAACTAGCAACCTACATCCTCTTTTGGTGTACACATTACACATCATTTAGTTTAGATATTTACATTGGGTTTTTTTTTTTTTTTTTTTTTCCTCTCCGCGAGTAATTCGGCACCCTTCTGGCTTGGTATGTCAGAATCCTTCTTCCCTTTCCTGTGCCATTGCTTAAACTATTATCAATTCTCTGTCTGCTTGATAGATCGTTTATCTCGATTATTCTTTTTTATGATATTTCAAATTGATGATAATATCAAAATGCACTGATGTAATCTGTATTTTTTAATATGTTCTCCTTTTTAATGGTTGATATACAATTGCTTTTTGCACGGATATGCATCGCTCCTTTTCTTGAACGTAATCAATCTCTTTAACAACGGAGGTATGCATACCAATTAGGTTTCTTGCTATGTTAATTTGAAGGCACCTCCCGTTTTTCAATGTCTTTTGTCAGCTATATATGTAGTCTTGTGTTTAACAGGCATTACACCTACTGAGGAAGCGAGTTGTTATACCTACAATTTTGTTTTATTTATTTTTAATAAATTTGCCTTTTTAAACGAATGTTTGGCGTCCAGCTTTCACTGGAGCGACAAGACTGCAAATCCTGGGGGAAATCCATTATTCCCATCTAATACTGCCGGCTGCCTGGAGCATCTAGTGTCTGATTGAGACACAGCAGAATGTGAGTGATACTTCTTTCTGCTTCTTCTCGCTGTGTAGAAAAATTACTACGCTATGGTAGCGTTTTTGTCTATTTTTAAAAGGTACACTGAAAGAAATAAGACACTCTTTGAAGGAAGCGCTGACTCGATCGTTTCCTTTTCCCTCAATTTCTACTTTTCCTGGTGGGTTTGGATATACCACCTGTCGAAAGAGACAGCAGCTGATTCAATCTAAGAACTATTTATTTCTCACTATACATTTTTTATCCACATACAATTAGTTTTTGTGGAACACTTCGCATTTGTCTCCTCTAGGTGGCGCCATTGACACAGACTTCTCTCCTATAACAGTTACATAACATTTCAGCATTTACATTAAGCAATATATCCAGGCTCAGTAGCAGACATATAATGGGTCAGATATACATCCTCAAGTTGACTCATGCTCCTGACTACCTCAGCTAGCACAGCAGACACTTCAGACAACCTTCGCACTGTGGTAACAGCCTCTTCAGTGCTATGTCCCGGTGAATCGTAGGTGAGTCTCTGAGGGGGTCGGATAGAATGTTTAGACTCTGGTTCAATCATCTCCTCTTCGGGTGGGAGTGCCACATTTATGGGCTCAATTCTTTCGTCCACAACTGGAGCAGACACCTCTTCTGAATATGAGCCTTCCAGTGAAGGCATAGAACTATAATCTATGGACACATCTTCTGGAACTACAGGAACGTCCAAAGTCTCAGGAACTTCCAATCTGAATTCAGGAGCCTCAGGCCTCAGGTTACTTTCCCACCGTTCAGAAACTGGAATGACCTCTTCAGGCTCAGGCAAGCGCACCCAGTCCAGACAAAAACTTCCTTCCTCACTGTTCCCTTCACTTTCTTCAACAACCCGTGTCTGCTGAGACCGAGTAACGGGAATTGAGCGTGGAACAGGCGGGTTCAGCAAAGAAAGTTTGTCTCCAACTGGTATTCTTACAGCTTCTCTCAAAGGCAACAGATGATTTCGGTGCCAGTTTTTTAGAGGCCTGGCCTTTCCATCCGGTCGGATTTGGTAAACTGGCAGACCTGGCAGTTGCTTGCAGACAATGTAAACTTGAGAACTCCATCTATCCGCCAGCTTATGCCTTGCAGAAACACCCAAGTTCTTCAACAAAACCCTATCACCGGGTTGTAGATCCTGTATACGAACTCTCAAGTCATAGTTTCGCTTATTCCTCTGATCTCTGTTCCCTGAAGTCAAATGGTCCTGTTCAAACGCAGAAGCCAAATTTTTCCGAAGTCTATCGACATAATTTTTATGAGAGGCCACAGACGTCTGATCAAGAGATAGCCCAAATGGCAAGTCAACAGGCAGTCGAGCTTCTCTTCCGAACATGAGACGGTAAGGTGAGTATCCAGTAGCGTCACTCTCCGTACTGTTGTGCGCATGCACCAACGTAGCTGTGTGACGACTCCAATTCTGCTTCTCTCTGTTTGACAGTGTCCCCAACATATTTAACTGTGTGCGATTAAATCTTTCTGGTTGGGCATCACCTTGAGGGTGATATGGAGTAGTTCGGGTCTTCTGAATTCCTAACAGTTCCAGCAATTGCCCAACAAGCCGGCTCTCAAAGTCTCTGCCCTGATCCGAGTGGATTCTCCTTGGTAGGCCATAATGAACAAAAAAACTTCTCCTTCAAAACCTTTGCCACTGTGGGAGCACGTTGGTCTTTAGTAGAGAAAGCTTGGGCATAACGGGTGAAATGATCAGTCACTACTAGAATATTTCCCTGCCCACTAGCATCAGGCTCTAAGCACAGGAAATCACTGCACACCAAATCCATAGGTCCTTGACTTTGCAGGTGGCTCATTGGAGCAGTTCGAGTTGGTAGGGTCTTTCTCTGGATACACCTCAGACACGAATAGCAGTAACTTTCAACTTCAGATCTCATACAGGGCCAATAAAATCTGTCTCGCACTAGCTTAAAAGTTCTCTCTGCACCCAAATGTCCATGTTCATCGTGTAATGACCGCAGCACACCCTCTCTGTGTTTGGTGGGAAGGAACAACTGTTGTGTTTCTTCAGCATCGTTCGAGGGGCCCCTTCGGTAGACCTCCCCATCCAACATCTAAAGCCGTTCCCATTCTTTGTATACCAATCGGGCTCCTTCTGGGGAATTTGTCAGTAGAATTTCCCTTTGATCCGCGTTTATAGCCTTCACTGTTAACGCAATCAGAGGATCTCCAGCCTGATCGGCTCTCAGGTCCTGTTTCGAAAAAGTAGGCAAACTTTCATCCCTCAGCTGTGTAGGATTACAATAAAACTCTGGAACAGCCGCAGCCATAACTCCTATAGCTTCTGCTTCAACTACTCCCTTGACCCGGCGCTCTGCCCCTTGACATAAGGCTTGCACCCCATCTGGAGTCAGCTGAGTCCATTCTGTAGTGTAGGGTCTTCTCGACAAAGCATCTGCATCTCGGTTATTCACTCCAGGGGCGATACTTAAGGCTGAATCGAAACCCTGACAGAGCGGCCAACCACCGATGTCCCGTTGCATCCAGTTTTGCAGTAGTAAGGACGTACGTAAGAGGATTGTTGTCAGTCTTTATCACAAATTCAGCCCCATACAGATAATCTTTCAGCTTGTCTACTACCGCCCACTTCAAGGCTAGGAACTCTAATTTGTGGGTAGGATAGTTCTTCTCTGAAGGCTTAAGGCTTCGGCTCACATACGCTACAGGCCTCAACAATCCATCATATTCTTGGTATAGGACTCCCCCTAGACCTTCTCTGCTGGCATCCACATGCAATTCGTACGGCTTATGAGGATCAGTGTAAGCCAGGACGGGAGCTCGAGTTAGACTCTCTTTCAACTTCATGAAGGCACTTTCACATTGATTAGTCCATTCTTCTTGGATGGATTCTCGAGCCTTCCTTGGCCCTTGAGCCGACGAACTGCGATCAGAGGCCTTGGAGCCTTCTTCCACGTCTTCCTTCTGTAGGAGCTTATTTAAGGGTTGAGCTATCTTGGCAAATCCTCCTATGAATCTTCGTTAATATGAGCAGAACCCCAGGAAAGATCTAAGTTCAGTAACATTTCGGGGTCTAGGCCAGGAAGCTACGGCTTCCAACTTTCGAGGATCCGTCGAAACACCTTCTGCCGAAACAACATGTCCCAGGTACGTAACGGAAGGTAGACAAAATTGACACTTCTCCAGAGACAGTTTCAACCCTTCTTCGTGGAGCCGCTTCAAGACCTTTTCCAACCGCTGCTCATGTTCTTCCAGAGTCTTCCCGAACACAATAATATCATCTAGATACACCAACACTTCGATCAGGTTCATGTCCCCGACTGTCTTCTCCATTAACCGTTGGAACGTGGCGGGAGACCCGTAAGGCTTTGAGGCATTCTGTTGAACTCAAAGAACCCCAGCGGGCAGATGAACGCAGTCTTCTCTTTGTCCTCAGGATGCATTGGTATCTGATGATACCCACTTCGCAGGTCTAGTACACTAAACCATTTTGCTCCAGACAAACACTGTAAGGCATCTTCTATCCGAGGAGTAGCATATTGATCCGGAATGGTTCTCTGATTTAACGTGCGATAGTCTATACATAGACGAATAGAACCATTCTTCTTCCGAACCATCACTATTGGAGAAGCGTACGGACTCCTGGACTCTTGAATCACCTTAGTCCTCTGTAGTCCATTTAGCTGTTCTCGTAGATCATCCAAGTCTCCCAGCGGAACTCGTCTTGACCTTTCTCGAAATGGCTTATCTTCCTGTAGTCGAATGCGATGTTCAGTACTCTTAGCTAAACCCATGTCGAACTCATCCTTCGAGAACAAGTCCTTCCATTTTAGGATCTGGGACTGAAGTCGTTTCTTCCACTCAGGCGAGATGGGAGTGTCTTTAGGATAGAACCGTTCAGCTGGAATCTCTTTATTCACGCCCCCTAAATCAGTAGGGAAGAGAGGTGTAGCGGACGCTACTTGCCCGATGGGCATTCGTGCTTTCAGGATCACTGGAGAATCAGACACATTACACACACTAACTGAGACTCTTCCTCGTGTCCGTTTCAAAGCTCTTGTGGAGATTATCTCAGGGATTACTTCTACTCCGGCCTCACTCCCATGACTGAGATCAGTTTCCAGTACCACATAAGGACCCGGTTGTGATTCGTTCAACTTGACTGAAGCCTGGAAACTCGCCACTTCTCCTGATTGCAGAACCTTCTCTGTTCCTCCCAATCTCCACAGACGCCCCACTTCGGCAGGTGCCCTCTGTTCTTCGACCATTCGTTGATAGACCGGACGTAACATCGGGTGTACTCCTCTGGTAGAACCTTCTTCCATCACTATAGGAGTCAGAAGACGTCTCACCAGATCAGTATTCGTCCCCACTATCATAGAACTTCTGTTGGCCCCTGAAGGCCGAGGACACACAATGGCCAATGCATCACAACCTCCAGACTGTCCGATGACTTTGGATCCGATCTCTAACTTCACCTGTAGATATCCATCATAGGGAAGCTTCTCAGTTCCGATACCCCAGATCTCAAGGTCCTTTAATTTCTGTAGAGGTATATGTTTCAAGTGCTTCTCGTAGAAGTCTCGATAGATCAACGTCACTTGAGCCCCCGAGTCTAACAGAGCTTTAGTGTAGACTCCCTCCACTTGGATTGGAACGATGGGAGAAGGACCTATCAGCTGGTCAGGAAACCTGGTCGTAGCCGCAAGAGGTATAGACCCAGTTCGCTGTACCCTAGCCTTCTTCTTGACTCGTGGAGGTTTTGGGTGTGCATTGTTTCCCCATGACATAGGACCGGATACTAAGGGAGTAACTCTTTCAGTCCTGGTAGGCTCAGCAGTTGGCAAGAATCCAGGCCCTCTCGGCCTTTCAGTTCTGGCTTGAAATTTGGAGCGGTTTTCAACCATTGGGCACCTAGTTCGCTCCTTCACTTGGGCCCTCTGGCGTTTCCCACCTGTGAGGTAGATAGCAGCCCTTCCAAGGCCTTTAGGAACTCTTCCACTCTATTTCCTTCAGGCTTTTGGTTTTTACACTGTGCTCGGAAATGACCCATTTCCCCACAACTGAAACATCTCTTCTTTGAAGACGGAGACGCACTTGCTCGTGGTGACTCGGTTGAAGGACCCTGGCCAGACGCCACAGCAACTCCTGTTGTCCGCAGGTCAGTAAGGAACTTATGCATATCGGTCTGTGTCTCTGCCACCTTCAAAAGTACTCGGCACAGGTCCATGTGTGCCTGTTCCAGTTCAGCTTGAGCTTCTTGCACCTTCTTAACGGTCTTGTGTATCTCACTATATGCAGGAATGGTTGACTTTTTGGCAGCACTCTTTGTGGATATAGGAACAAACCGATGCTCTTGTCTGTCAACTTCGGATCCATAGGTGTCCAACGAATCATCTTCAGTTTGAAATATTCGTCATGCCTCACGGGTTGTGCGTAAGCTCTTTCTCCTCTCCTTAAGGATTTTTCTTCCAGCAGAGCCTCTTCCTCTCTAACAGCTCGAATCAGTTCCAGGTATTTAAATTCTCGGTTACCTTCTCTGGTTTTCAGCTGTAACATCACAGGATCTAGAGGTTGAGCGCCCCTCAATATCTGCTGCATTCAGATTTTGTCTACTGTGGCCGGTTCGGCCACTTTCTTAAGAAGTATCTGGTGCAGAATCTTATCCAGGCGCCTCATATATTCAGTCATTTTCTCACATTTTCGCTGGTAAGTATGTTCATACTGGTACATGAGCTCAGCAGCCTTTTCTGTTCGCCCAAAGACTTCCTGTAATATGTTTAGGTAATCTAAAGCAGTGCAGTCTTGCTTACTCATCTTCAGGTTTCTGACAGCCTCTGACGCAGGTCCCTTTAAGCTCTCCGTAATTCTTTGCTTCTTCTGCGCATCAGGGACGTCCCACTCATCCAGAGCCTGCATCGCCTGTTCTACCCATTCTTCAAAGGTTTCTTCTCCTGCCGGAGTTGGTACGTTTCCTGTAAAATTCCTCAACCGTCGATAACCAAAGTTAGTGTGTGGAGGGCTTGTTCTTTGACATTTAGCCAGCAAATCTCTGATAGCCACTATAAATTCAGGCCCGATCATGGCCAGCGGACTGGGCGCGGGAACATTTGTGGGATCGCCACGTGGCGCACTTGGCTGAATCAGTTGAACTTCCACCTCGTCAGTCAGCTTCACGCTCGCGCCCTGAAAACACACTGGAACACCCTTTCTCCACTCAAAAAGAACATATGTGTGAGAAGTATCCGGGTTCGCTTTAATGTCCAGAATTAACCCCCAATGATCTGGTGTCAGTGCGGCCACGGCCCGGCGAATCTGATCTTCGGCCCAAGTGTCTGCAGGAATGTCCATGACTATGCTTAACTCTATCTGGCTATTTTGCTCCTCACACTATTTGGCAGCAGTGTCTGGATCCATAAATAACCCTTTAATTGCGGTTTTTTTTTACAGAGACTGGAATCCCGGAACGAGCCCCCACGTGTAGCGCTCACTCCCGGAGGAGCCGCTGAATTAACCTCGGGTTAGTCTCACCGCACTAGGAAATAAATATACACCAGCACTGTTGTGGATTTTATAGATTATATTCTTTACTGATCCCAATAAAGCAGCATATATAATGTAGATACGGTATTTGAACGACAGGATTTCGTAATGCGGGAAAAACACGCGGCGGCAAAAGAAAAAGATTAACCGCCTCAGTTCTGGAGTGTAAGTCCCGTGAATGATAGCTCTAAATTGTGTATGTGTATGGTCTCGGGTACCTGGGTACTGTATTCAACTGGCCAGTGAATGAAACAAACAAATCTTCGACTAGTCAAGTTGGGGCCCTGTGGATTTAAACAATACTGCAGCGTGCGTTTCTTATTTTTGGAACTGCGGCCTGGGAGGCCTCTCACCCATCCGATAGGCAATCTGTTCAGGACCCGATCAAGGATTTCTCTCCGCTGTGTACTGGGACTCTGTGCCACCCGATCCGCTCCCTGCTTGTTCGATCTCCACACTGCGTACAACGGTCTACCGCCTGCACTCACAATGGATCATCGCGGTCTCCTAACTCGGGGTCCAGCCGGAACCAGATTATTACTCAGACTTCTCAGTGGTGCGTAGGTAGGTCTCTGCAAGGTCACCGTCCCGATCTCCAGCACCAGCGAGGCAGTGCCTGCACTCCGGCCTGGTCACAATACCTGGCAGTTGCACGTGCATCCTCCACCTTTCGCCGCTCGGCTCACTCTGCCTCTCCTCTGCACGAGGCTGCTGATGTCTTTCCTCTTCCTCCAACCCACTTCCTGTACTCACGCAAAGCATGATGGAAATTTTAGTTCCGTATATGTCCAGCATAGTCCATTATGCCTCTGTCTCCCCCTGGTGGCCATAATAATTAAATGCAGCAAACACAATCTTTAAGCAGCGCTACATGTGCATTTGTTCTTATGTGTAGTTTGTGTCAATTGTGTGTGTGTCTCTTGTGTGTTTTAGTTTTATGCTGTAATAAATCAGTGAATTCTATTCATTCAAAAAAACGAAAGACCTCAAAAGTAAAATATGTTGGCACTGGCACACGTGTTTGCCTCTGGTGCTACTACTCAGCGACTGTTTCCCCAAATCCTGTCCAACCAGGGCACCGAGTTTACGGCTGAGCTTACACAGCAGCTCTGGAGGCTGTGCGGGATTAAGCCCCTGTAAAGCTCTCCCTACCACCCACGGACCAATGGGCTCTATGAGTGGTTTAACGGCATCCTGTAACAAGACTAGTGTTCAGAGTAACAGCAGCAGAGCTCACGCTTTACTCAAATAGACATATACAGTTGTGTTCAAAATTATTCAACCCCCAATGCTGTAAAGGGTTTTAGGGAATTTAGTGTACATTTGTAATTGTATTCAGAATGAAATCCTACAAGGACTTTTTAAAGAACCATATGCAACTAAAATGACATCAATTGGTTTTGTAATACAGTAGTAAATGTTTCTTTTGTGAATTCTTCATTGACACAATTATTCAACCCCTTAAAGACTACCACTCTGAAGAACAGAGGTTCATTCAAGTGTTTTCAATCAGGTATTGAAAACACCTGTGGATGTCACGGAGCAGCAATAAAGCATAATAAGCACCAATTAGGCAGCTTTAAAATGACTGTGATACTCAGCTCCTTCTAGACATTTACTGGTGTGGTTACAAACATGGTGAAGTCAAGAGAATGGTCCAGGAAGACAAGAGAAGAGGGGATTACTCTTCACAGGAAGGGCAATGGCTATAAGAAGATTGCAAAGATGTTAAACATACCAAGAGAGACCATAGGAAGCATCATTCGCAAATTCAAGGCAAAGGGCACTGTTGAAACGCTACCTGGTCGTGGCAGAAAGAAGATGCTGACTTCGACTGCTGTGCGGGTACCTGAAGCGTAGAGTGGAGAAAAGTCCCCGTGTGACTGCTGAGGAACTGAGAAAAGATTTGTCAGATGTGGGTACTGAAGTTTCAGCTCAGACAATACGGCGCACACTGCGTAATGAAGGCCTCCATGCCAGAACTCCCAGGCGCACCCCCTTGCTGTCTCCGAAGAATAAGAAGAGTCGACTGCAGTATGCCAAAAGTCATGTGGACAAACCACAGACGTTTTGGGATAGTGTTCTGTGGACTGATGAAACAAAATTAGAACTGTTTGGGCCCATGGATCAACGCTATGTTTGGAGGAGGAAGAAGAACAAGGCCTATGAAGAAAAGAACACCTTGCCTACTGTGAAGCATGGCGGGGGGTCAATCATGCTTTGGGGCGGTTTTGCTTCTGCAGGTACAGGGAAGCTTCAGCGTGTGCAAGGTACCATGAATTCTCTTCAGTACCAGGAGATATTGGATGACAATGTGATGCAGTCCGTCACAAACCTGAGGCTTGGGAGACGTTGGACCTTTCAACAGGACAATGATCCCAAGCATACCTCCAAGTCCACTAGAGCATGGTTGCAGATTAAAGGCTGGAACATTTTGGAGTGGACATCGCAGTCACCTGACTTAAATCCGATTGGAACCTCTGGTGGGACTTAAAGAAAGCAGTTGCAGTGCGCAAGCCTAAGAATGTGACTGAACTGGAGGCTTTTGCCCATGACGAATGGGCGAAGATACCCGTAGATTGCTGCAAGACACTTGTGTCAAGCTATGCTTCACGTTTAAAAGCTGTTATAACTGTAAAAGGATGTTGTACTAAGTACTAAGATTGAATGTCACTTGGGGGTTGAATAAAACTGATAATGATGTGAGCACAGAAAAGACATTTGTGGTTATTTCATTATAAATGTTATGTTATATTTGTCTGACCTACACGTGCCTCTTTGATTTAATTGTAAGCAAGATGACTGAATGATCAAAATCAATGTCAAACTGGCCAAAACACTCAATTTCAGTGGGGCTTGAATAATTTTGAAAACAACTGTAGATATACAGTTAAGGGACAATCCCCCTTCATGAATACAACACAGATACGATCAACAGATATAATAACAATACAAGGGAAGGGACATTCAAACTGTACCGTCTACACAGTCACTAGGCAGCTCTTATCTTAATGTGGCTGCAGAGAAACCCCCCCATCCTCAGTCTACATGATGGAAAACATGTCCACAATGAGTGAGGCGTGCCCACCAGGATGCCAAGACACAGCTCAACATAAATGAAAGGTATTTTAATATGACAGGTAGTTTTTTAATGTACTGTGATTGAAATACGTACCATATTTCAATATGCATTAGTGCGAAAAGCCTGTTCTGATGAAATGGGCTGTGAAATTCCCCCCTCCCATTTTGATTGTCAAACTCTGTCTTTTCTTACATAGGATGTTGGACTGTGGAATTTAGCCGATTCCCTGTCTGTGCAGCGAAGGGTGAGTGGACATTGGAAGCTAGGGAAAAAAATCATCTCTGAATCATATGTAGTAATAAACCGTGTTGGTTAAACTGTGACGTGGAAATGTATCTTATGCTGATTGGCTATAAGTTCTATGAAATCTAATAAACTGGTCTGTGTAACAAAAAATACTCAGACGACCTGATGAAGCTATTTCGTGTATGTAGCTGATTTTGGTCTCTCCGCCATGGCGTGCGCGCGTCCTTTCTTTTTGCTATATGAGTAGAAACTTGAAAAAGGTTTATGGCATCCATATATGGTAATTATAATAGAATTAAAATTTAACAGTTGGTCTCAGAAGTGGAATCTGCCATTCAAATGTGTTACATTTGCTTGTTCAGATCATGAATCTTTATGTCTTTTTGTTGCACGGACAGATACTTTCTTTGTCTTTGTTTGTTTACGCTCACCCGGAAGGATGATCTAGGATCATTCCTTAAGTTGTTATTTTGTGTTTATTGCTGTAATTAAAGGACAAGCGTTTGGATTCCCCGCAGAGCGAATCACGTGTATCTCAAGAGTTTGAGTTGTAACTCACCCGGAGATGTGTTATTTGTTTATGTGATACTCACCCGGGAAACAGAGGTTTTTAACTGTTTCTAGCGTTTGTGTTATTTATTGTACAGTGGCAAGAAAAAGTATGTGAACCCTTTGGGATTACGTGGAGTTTTGCATGAATTGTTCATAAAATGTCTCTGATCTTCATCTAAGTCACAACAATTTGAAAAACACAGTCTGCTTAAAATAAAACAACACAAATATTATATGTTTTCATGTGTTTATTGAACATAACATGTAAACATTCACAGTGCAGGGTGGAAAAAGTATGTGAACCCCTAGCCTAATGACTTCTCCAAGAGCTAATTGGAGCCAGGATTGAGACAACCTTGAGTCCAATCAGTGTGATATTATTGGATGTGTTGCTGAAAGCTGTCCTGCCCTTTAAAAACACACACCAGTTTTGGATTTACTGGTTTCAAGAAGCACTGCCTGATGTGAACCATGCCTCGCAGAAAAGAGCTCTCAGAAGACCTACGATCAAGAATTATTGACTTGCATGAAGCTGGAAAGGGTTACAAAAGTATCTCCAAAAGCCTTGATGTTCATGTGTCCACGGTAAGACAGACTGTCTACAAATGGAGAAAGTTCAGCACTGTTGCTACTCTCCCTAGGCATGGTCGTCCTGTAAAGATGACTGCAAGAGCACAGCGCAGAATGCTTAATGAGGTAAAGAAGAATCCTAGAGTGTCAGCTAAAGACTTACAGAAATCTCTAGCACATGCTAACATTTTTGTTGACACATCTACAATAAGGAAAACATTAAACAAGAATGGAGTACATGGGAGGACACCACAGAGTAAGCCATTGCTGTCCAAAAAGAATATTGCAGCACGTTTGAAGTTTGCAAAAGAGCACCTGGATGTTCCACAGCACTACTGGAAAATATTCTGTGAACAGATGAAACCAAAATTGAGTTGTTTGGAAAAAACACAACAATATGTGTGGAGAAAAAAAGGCACAGCACACCAACATCAAAACCTCATCCCCACTGTAAAACATGGCGGAGGGAGCATGGTTTGGGGCTGCTTTGCTGTCTCAGGGCCTGGACGGATTGTTGTCATTGATAGAAAAATGAATTCCAGAGTTTATCAAGACATTTCGCAGGAAAATGTAAGACCATCTGTCAGCCAACTGAAGCTCCGCAGAGGATGGGTGATGCAACAGGACAATGACCCAAAGCATACAAGTAATTCAACAAAAGAATGGCTTCAACAAAACAAAATACGCCTTCTGGAGTGGCCCAGTCAGAGTCCTGACCTCAACCCCATTGAAATGCTGTGGCATGACCTTAAGAGAGCGATTCACACCAGACATCCCAAGAATATTGCTACACTGAAACAGTATTGTGAAGAGGAGTGGTCCAAAATTACTCGATCGTTGTGCAGGTCTGATCTGCAACTACAGGAAACGTTTGGTTGAGGTTATTGCTGCCAAGGGAGGGTCAACCAGTTATTAAGTCCAAAGGTTCACATACTTTTTCCACCCTGCACTGTGAATGTTTACATGTTCTGTTCAATAAAAACATGAAAACATATACAGGGTTATCCAAAGAGATCCGAATTGCTTGAGAAAGGTAACCGAACGCTGAAAATCAGCGTTCGGTTACCTTTCTTGGCCATTCGGCTATCCAGAGAGCAGGCAATTCGCCAAATCCTAGCGAATTGCCTGAACATACGATGCCTGTTCGGTGCCTGTTTGAGGGCAGTGAAAACCCCATGAAACAGCACGGCTTCGTCTATTCAGAGAACACAAACCAGCAGTGAAAGGTTCCCCTAAGGCCCTGCCATTCGGTGGTTTCATTCGGCAAGTTTATTCAGGAGAATCCCATAGGCTTCAGTGTTAAAAATATTCCCGTTTTAATTCAATATCTAATAAACCGTACATTATAAAATTCTGCAGTAAAGAGTCTCTTTATTTATAGATTTTTTAGGATACTTTAAACATTTTTCTGATTTTTTTTTTTTCAAAAGTCCGATTTTTTTTTTTTCAGTTTACTTTTTTTTGTAACAGCCCTCTTTATTATCATTCCCTGGACCTCCTGTGTAAATTTCAGACATTTTCGCTCAGTAGTTTCTTTGCAAACAGCGTTTCAATTTCACATTCATACAAACGGTTTCGCTAATTTATTCACCTCCCTCTGTCTGCGGTCTCGGCGGCTTCGGCTGCGTGTGATCGGCTCCTGCTCGGGTTTTTCCGGCGTCTTCGGGTTAATCCAGATGTTTTTGCGGGTTTGCGGTTAGTTTTCGTTAGGTTTGCGGCAGCTTTTCCCTGCAATTCGGGGACCCTGTGGTGCTTGCTGAATACACTGCAGGGTCACCGAAATGGGATCGGCAAAAGGAACCGAATTGAAGAGAACGAAAAGTCACCGAACGTGCGGTGACTTTTTGAATCTCTTTGGATAACCCTGATAATGTTTGTGTTTGTATTATTTTAAGCAGACTGTGTTTTTCAAATTGTTGTGACTTAGATGAAGATCAGACAACATTTTATGACCAATTCATGCAAAACTCCACGTAAACCCAAAGGGTTCACATACTTTTTCTTGCCACTGTAGCTCCTTTATGTTCTGGAGTTTCTGGCTCGTCCATATCTGCTTGTAATTGTGAGCATTTTATTTTAATTGACTAGATCTGGTTTCTTCTCATATAGCAAGATAGAAAACAAAATAGTGTTGCTTCCATCGAGAGCAATTTTTCTTTTGCATTCTTGCCATTTTTTTTAAAATCACAGGTAGCACCTTGGTCCATAGTCAGTAGGAAAGAGGCTGCCCCAACCTCCTCCAACTGCCCTAGTGATGGCTGGGTCTGTGATATTTCTCCCTTCTCAACAGTAGACTAACCAGGTACCAAATCATCAACTGGTCTGGACCTGTGTTAGTCGGGCAATAAGGACTCACATGCCTGGTGTCAGGTTCCAGGGAAACAATGGCCCCAGTGGGGTGTTGAGGGCTCCTTCCTGTTCCTTGGCCTGCTGCTGGGGAGGGAGACCAGCCATCTCCCCTCCCTGAGCCCCAAACTGCTGCTAGGGAGCAGAAACGGCTCCCTTTCCTTCTGGCCCATTGGCCTGCAGTTCTGGAGTGAGGCCGACTACTTCCTCCTGAGACCAGGAACTGCCGCTGGGGAGTGAGGACAGCTTCCTCCACTTTTGACACCTTGGCTTGCTGCTGGAGAGTGAGACCGCCTGCCTCCCCTCCTGGATGTTAGATTTTAATTTCCTGTAAAATATAATAAATATTTTGTCTTGAAAAGCCTGTTCTTATAAAATGGGCTGTGAAATCCCCCCCCTCCATTTTGTTAGTGTCAATTGTGCATAGACCGTTGGTCCTTCTATAGGATATGAGCTGTGGCCGATTTCCTGTTATGTTCAGTGCAGGAAAATGTGCGCAGAAGCGGGAAGATGGGAAAAGGATTTCTTGTGAACCATATATGGTAATAAGTTAACTGAGTGGCTAAACTTTGATGTTGTAATGTATATGTACACTGGCTATAAATTCTGTGAATTTTAATAAATAGAACTGGTTTAACAAGGAAGGTTAGACTTCTGAGAAAGACCAACACAGTCTTGTGATTGATTCTTTTTGGGGGTCTCCGCCATGGCGTAGCGCAGCTCTTACTTTGGTTTGATATATAAGAAGAAACTTGGAAAAGGTTTATGGTAATTATAATGGAAAAATAGAATTTTTCACTGGATTCTCAATCTGCAGCTGGAGTAAGGATGGGATGATTGTAAGGTCCTTGGGCTCCTCTGCAAGTGGGTGACTCTCTTTTTCCCCAATTTCTGGGACGGCAAGGTAGGGGTTAGCAGCCCTCTGCCGTGGTGCCAGTTGGTTGGCTGAGGTGGGGACCCGCTACCCCATGTACATCCGCTACCAGCTGGGGGATCTGGGCCAGTGGCCTCACATTTCTCGGGCATTGTGAGAGGACAGCAGCCACTCCCACAGTGGGCTAGGACAAGACCACTGTGTCTCTCTCTTCCACCCAGCCATGGATGGGAGCGCTCCATTTGGGTTTGGGGTTTCCTGTTGGGTGCCCAGGTGGACCTCAGTCTTACCCATCATCGACTGTCATTTCTCTCTCTCCCCAATTTCTGGAGCAGCAAGTAGTGGACAGAGGATAGGCTCCCTGCCCAGTGCCGGCTCTTCTGCTGGGTTGGGGGAACCGCTCCCCCATGCACAAATTGTAATCCATAAAAGCTGGAGCGCCTGCCGATACAGAGAATCCTGGCCACCTGCCCCACAGCTCCTGGTCTCCATGGTTAGGACCGCAGCCTCTTCCTCTGTGGGCCATGACATGTCCACTGTCCCATGCTCCTCCACCCATCCCTGGGTGGGAGCACTCAATTGCGACTCGGGTTCTCCTGCTGAGCACTCCAGCAATTTGCTTGGTGGACCTTATTGTCGTCCGGCAATCCTTTCCTCACTGTCCCCAAAGCTTTCGTTGGTGTAGACCGCAGTCCCTTCCACCATTACACTGTAAATCTCTGGCGTGTGTAATCAAAGAACACCGGTACTCTGCTCCACTGCAGGCTCCTCAGTAAATTTACTTGTTGACCCTGTCGCTTTCTCCTTAGACGACACGCTGTGCTGTGGCTGCAGGATCATTGCCTCCTCAGTAGCAGTCGAGGCCCGGAGCGCGGTCTGTAGCTGGGGAGTGGGGCTAACTGCCTCCTCTTCCTGGTGCACAGGAATAGCTACAGGTCCTGGGGAGAGGCAGGCAAAACTGGGTCTCATTGTCAGCTCATCATCTGCAAATCTAGACTCTGCAGCATCCATAGTGGCTGGAGCAAAGTGTTCAGCTTTCTTAAACAGTCTTTTGTAGTCTTGCTCCAACTCCAATTCTTGGGTGACCAGCCAAACCAAGTCACTGCTCAATCCAAGCTCACCGGGGAGCTCCATATCCCTGAGATCACAAATATCGTCCCATCTCCACTCCATTGCACTGCCAAAATGGGGGTCTCCCTGGAGAGCATCAAATACCAATCCTGAGCCACCAAAGCCATAGTTCTCTGGGGGATTGTCCCTCCCCAGCATCGGACACATCTGGGCAGTATACCAGTCCATCGCCCGGTACCCTTCATCCGGTAACATCTCCGTCTGGATCAGGTCATCCAGCTCCAACAGACATTCTTCCTGGGGCTGCTCTCCCAGGAACTGCAACCGCAAGCCCCAATGTGCCAGGAATCTTTCCTCAAACGCAGGGATATCCTTGCCCAAGTAGATCTGCTTGACTTGCAGGATCTCCCTCCAGAGCTTACACTGGACAGAGTCTCTCCCCTCTAGCACACCCTGGGCAGAACCAGGCTCTCTGTTCTGCTGGGGCACTTCCATCCCTCGCTCCCGGAACTCCACTTCCATGACTGCGGAGTATAGTTCCATCTACCACGGTCTCTCAACGATGTGTCCCAGTGGTGGATTGGACTGCTCAATGAAGAAAGCAGATCCCGCCAAGCTGCCAGCCAAATGTGACGGACCGACTGGCGGCCCGACTGTGTGCCTCTGCCAGACTCTCGCTTTCTCTAAGCTGGAACCCGAAATCCAGGAACCTCAGCCAAACCTCCCTAAATTACCAGGCAGAACCAGTAACATTTAGAGCAGGAACACGAACTCCCCAAAATAATAAAGATTTACCCCAAATCACTAGGCAACACCAGTGTTCAGAGTAAAAGCAGCAACACAATTTTTATTTTGTAACATGTCATCAAGCAATCAAATACAACAAAGGGCCTCGCAGGACTGCACAAGGAGAACAACACAGCATTAGAAAAACAATAACAAAAACACACTACAAAATCAAATGCATGAATGCAAGACACATACAGGGTTATCCAAAGAGATCCGAATTGCTTGAGAAAGGTAACCGAACGCTGAATGAAAATCAGCGTTCGGTTGCCTTTCCTGGCCATTCGGCTATCCAGAGAGCAGGCAATTCGCCAAATCCTGGCGAATTGCCTGCACATACGGTGCCTGTTCGAGGGCAGTGAAATCCCCATAAAAATGCAATGCTTCGGCTATTCAGAGAACACAAACCAGCAGTGAAAGGTTCCCCTAATGCCCTGCCATTCGGTGGTTTAATTCGGCAGGTTTATTCAGGAGAATCCCATAGGATTCAATGTTAAAAATATTCCCGTTTTAATTCAATATCTAATAAACCGTTCATTATAAAATTCTGCAGCAAAAAGTCTCTTTATTTATAGATTTTTTAGGATACTTTAAGCATTTT
Source organism: Leptobrachium leishanense (assembly GCA_009667805.1). Classification (NCBI taxonomy): domain Eukaryota; kingdom Metazoa; phylum Chordata; class Amphibia; order Anura; family Megophryidae; genus Leptobrachium; species Leptobrachium leishanense. The sequence continues at coordinate 177,379 of RXON01000053.1, forward strand.
TCAGAATTTTTTATTTTTTTTAAAAGTCCGATTTTTTTTAATTTTTTTTAAGTTTATTTATTTTTTCTGTAACAGCCCTCTTTATTATCATTCCCTGGACCTCCTGTGAAAATTTCAGACATTTTCGCTCAGTAGTTTCTTTGCAAACAGCGTTTCACTTTCACAGATTCATACAAACGGTTTTGCTAATTTATTCACTGCCTCCTCTGTGTCTCAGCTGCTTCGCCTCTGTGTGATTCGGCTCCTGTTCGGCTGCTTCGCTGCGTGTGATCGGCTCCTGCTCGGGTTTTTCGAAGGTTAATCCAGATGTTTTTGCGGGTTTTCGGCGTGCATTCGGTGGGTTTTGCGGTTAGTTTTCGGCAGGTTTGCGGTGACTTTTCCCTGCAATTATGGGGACCCTGTGGTGTTTGCTGAATACACCGCAGGGTCACCGAAATGGGATCGGCAAAAGGTACCGTATTGAAGAGAACGAAAAGTCACCGAACGTGCGGTGACTTTTCGAATCTCTTTGAATAACCCTGATAGTGTGGCAGGGTGTATTGAAAAAAGGGAGGCGGGGTGGGGAAACACACCAAAAAGTGTCCCAGGACCCAGAAAAATTAATAAAAAATTATAAAAATAAATAAATAAAAAGGGGGTGGCAAGGCCATATATGTGACTTTCCTAGCTCACTCCTGAAGATCCAGAGGACCGTAGGAGGCCATGGAAATGAGCAGGTCACAAGGCCGGGGCATTTGAGGGCCAGGTGTGGCAGGCAGAGCCATGGTGTTCTGCCACAATGGCACTCACCGAATAGGCCCCAAACGCCAAATAAAAAAAAAAGTAGAAAAATAAGGGGGAAAGGGGTCTGCAGCACAAGGTGGTTTGTAAAAAATAAAGAGGAAGGGGAGAAAATACAGGGGCGGGGAAATGGGGACAACAAAATATCACACTTAGCTAAGAGACACTCAAAAACAGGGCCGGACTGGCCTACCGGGATACCGGGAGGAATCCCGATAGGCTGCTTACTGTTTGGGCCACTTTTGCATAGAATTAAGAGCCAGCAGGTTGCTGGGGCCGGCGCGGGTACCCACTGACTGGCCGCCGCTGGTTTCTTGACAGCCACTGCAACCACACGTGCCTCCCAGATCCAGATCACAAGGCTGGGAAGGCACAGTGTATTAGCACCGCCCCTTCACCTCCCATGTGATGCACATAGACGTGCACGTCCTTCCACGTGGAGGACATCGAGGAGGAGGCCAGCCAAACGCCTGTTGCAGGCTCCTGGTGCTTGGCTTCCCTGATAAATTTTTCTCCCATTCTGGCTGGTGGCTGTCAAACTGGAGCTGGAGGACAGGCAGAGCCGAGGAGGCAGGACGACAGAGGAGCAAGCCCTGCGCATCCCAAGGCAAGTCAGACAGTTGCCTTAGGGCATGGCTTCCTAGATGGTGCATTTGGGGCCATACTTGCCTCTTGCACGTCACCTGTGACCTCCTGCAGCAGGCTGGAAACTTTTCTGTAGATCACAGAAGGGTTTTTTCTTCTCTCAAACAGGCGCCCCTTTCCATCCGTGCCCTGCCGTGCTGCTGTCAAAGGTCCCGGCCTGTCCAATAAACGAAGCCTCTGCCCAGCGTGAGTTCCAGGTCATTGATCAGTGAATCACGTCCCTGGAGAGAAGCAGGAGGCTGCTCTGAGCTTTCCTGTGTCCTGCCTGCAAGATTTCCACCAGAAGAGGGTGAGGAATCTTAACCTCCCTGGCGGTATTCCCGAGTGTGACTCGGGGTTAAATTTCGCTACCGCGAACAGTAACCCCGAGCCACACTCGGGCTGGATGCATACTCACCTCCTCCTGGCTCCCTCGCTGTCCCCGCAGTGTGATCGTGGCGAGCTGGTTCCTGGAAGGCTCCCTGCGAGTCACACGATGCAGAGGGGCGGGACCAGCATAAAATAAATCTTTTTACAGTTTACACTTTGGATTATACAGTGTAATGTTTATGAACGGCCACTAGGTGGAAGTACAGAATAAGAAACAGACCATACATCGTCTCACCCTTGTTTTCAGACAGATTTCAGTGTTTTTTTGTTGTATTTTATTGAATATCATTTATTTGCATTATTTGGATAATTATTTTTGGGATAATAAATTATCATGTCGTGTTTCAAACTTTATCGGACTCAGTGTATTTACAAATTTTTTTAAAATTTATTTATTTATAAAAGTATTTTACCAGTAAGGACTCTTGCTTACACGGATTTCAGTGTGTGATTCCTAACTATTACAGGCTAACTATGTGCAAAAACACGTTTCCTTTAAAAAAAAAATTGAGACGCTTTTAGACATAGAAACATAGAAACATAGAAAAATGTCGGCAGATAAGAACCTTTCGGCCCATCTAGTCTGCCCAATTACATGGATACTTTACCTGGATTTATCTTTTGTTTAGGATAGCCTTATGCCTATCCCATGCTTGCTTAAATTCAATTACTGTTTTGGCCTCTACCACTTCTACTGGAAGACTGTTCCATGTATCCACCACCCGCTCAGTAAAATAATGCTTCCTGATGTTACTTTTAAACCTTTGCCCCTCTAATCTAACACTATGTCCTCTTGTTTTGCTATTTTGTTTCCTTTTAAATATACTCCCTTCCTCTACCTTGTGGATTCCCTTTACGTATTTAAATGTTTCTATCATATCTCCTCTGTCTCGTCTTTTTTCCAAGCTGTACATGTTAAGATCATTAAGCCTTTCTTGGTAACTTTTCTCCTTCAAGCCGTACACCATTTTAGTAGCCCTTCTCTGAACTCTCTCCAAGATGTCTATATCCTTCTGGAGATACGGTCTCCAGTACTGCACACAGTACTCCAAGTGAGGTCTCACCAGTGCTCTGTACAGTGGCATGAGCACTTCCCTTTTCCTACTGCTAATACCTCTCCCTACACAACCAAGCATTGTGCCAGCATTTCCAAGCATTCTGCCAGCATTTCCTGCTGCTCTATTACATTGACTACTTACATTTAGATCCTCTGAAATAATAACCCCTAAATCCCTTTCCTCAGATGTTGAGGTTAGAACTGTATCAAATATTCTATATTCAGCCCTTGGGTTTTTACGTCCCAGGTGCATTATCTTGCACTTATCCACATTAAAACTCAATTGCCACAGCTCCGACCATTTTTTTAGTTTACCTAAATCATTTGTCATTTGGCTGATCCCTCCAGGAACGTCAACCCTGTTGCAAATCTTTGTGTCATCAGCAAAAAGACATACTTTTCCATTAATACCTTCTGCAATATCACTAATAAAAATATTAAAGAGAATGGGTCCAAGTACTGACCCCTGAGGTACCCCACTGGTAACAAGACCTTGCGCCGAATAAACTCCATTTACCACAACCCTCTGTTGTCTGTCACTCAGCCACTGCCTAATCCATTCAACAATATTGGAATCCAAGCTCAAAGATTGCAATTTATTGATAAGCCTTCTATGTGGAACAGTATCAAAAGCCTTACTGAAATCTAAATAAGCAATGTCTACTGCACCACCTTTACCCAATCAAAAAAATCAATAAGATTAGTTTGGCATGATCTCCCTGAGGTAAACCCATGTTGTTTCTGATCTTGTAATCTATGTGTTTTTAGATGTTCAACAATCCTTTCCTTTAACATGGTTTCCATTAATTTCCCTACTACTGACGTAAGACTAACTGGCCTATAGTTCCCCGATTCCTCCCTACTACCCTTCTTGTAAATAGGCACAACATTTGCTAATTTCCAGTCTTCTGGGACGACTCCTGTTAACAAGGATTGGTTAAATAAATCTGTTAACGGTTTTGCTATTACATCACTGAGCTCTTTTAATAATTTAGGGTGGATCCCATCAGGCCCCATTGACTTATTTGTCTTTACTTTAGACAGCTGCTTTAGAACCTCCTCCTCTGTAAACTCATATGTAAATGTCTCTTTAGTGTTCTCTCCTAACTGAGGTCCCTTTCCTTCCTTTTCTTCTGCAAAGACTGAACAAAAATATTTATTGAGGCAGTCAGCGAGACTTTTATCCTCTTCTACATACCTTCCTTCCTTTGTTTTTAATCTAACTAATCCTTGTTTTACTTTTCTTTTCTCGTTTATGTATCTAAAAAATGTTTTGTCCCCCTTTTTTACTGACTGAGCTATTTTCTCTTCTGCGTGTGCTTTGGAAGCTCTTATAAATTGCTTTGCCTCTTTCTGCCTAATCTTATAGGTTTGCCTATCTTCTTCACGCTGAGTTTTTTTATAATTATTGAATGCTATCTTCTTGTTCTTCACTATTTTGGCCACTTCTGCAGAGTACCACAGTGGTTTCTTCCCTTTTTTGTTTTTGCTAACAAGCCGAATGCAATTTCCTGTGGCCTTCAATAATGCTTCCTTTAAATAATCCCATTTCTCTTGGACTCCCTTTAAATTCCTCCAGTCTGATAAGGACTCCTTCACACAAAATCTCATTTTAGAAAAATCTGTTTTTTTAAAGTCTAAAACTTTTGTTTTTGTGTGGTGCGGCTCCATCCCTGTTCTTATATTAAACCATACTGACTGGTGATCACTAGATCCCAAATTTTCACCTACAACAACGTCCGATACCAAACCTCCATTTGTGAGTATTAAATCCAATATGGCCTCTTTACGGGTCGGCTCCTCAACTACTTGTGTTAGAGATAATCCCAGTAGGGAGTTTAGAATATTTGTACTCCTGGTGCAGCCAGCTATTTTGGTTTTCCAGTTCACATCAGGAAGATTAAAGTCCCCCATGATAATAACTTCCCCCTTCATTGCCATTTTGGCTATTTCCTCAACCAGCAGATTATCTAGCTCTTCTACTTGTCCAGGGGGTCTATAGATCACACCTACACGAGCTACTGTATGATTGCCAAATGTTAGTGTAACCCAAACTGACTCTATGTTCACCTCGCTCACTTTTATTTGGTTCGTTTTTATGTTGTTTTTCGCATACAGGGCCACTCCTCCTCCTTTCCTACCTTCTCTGTCTTTTCTATATAAAGAGTACCCCGGTATTGTTATGTCCCAGTTATTTTTCTCACTGAACCATGTCTCAGTAACCGCCACTAAATCTACTTTTTCAGCTGCCATCATTGCCTCTAGTTCATTGATTTTATTGACTAAACTGCGAGCATTTATAGACACGACTCTGAGCTTGTCATTTTTTACCTCGCATGTTGCTTGCACCCTCCGATTTAGTTTTGGGGGACAATCGGGCAGATTGTTTACCCTTTTGTCCCCCCTCCTAGTTTAAATATTTCTTTGTGAAACCTTTGAACTTCTCACTGAGAACATATGTTCCCCTATGAGTAAGATGCAAACCATCTTTTTTATACAGTTCCTTTCTGCTCCAATTAGAGCTATCATGGGACACAAAGCCAAATCCTTGCTCCCGACACCATTCCCGAAGCCACAAATTGAATTCCTTATTGCGCATCTTTCTATCTTGAATGTTATGCACAGGCAAAACTTCAGAGAATGACACAGTGGACGCAATCTGCTGTATTTCACCTCCAAGAACACAAAAATCTTCCTTAATCTCAGAAACCTCATTGCTAGCCAAGTCATTTGTCCCTAGATGGACTAGAACATCTACTTCCCCTTGCTGCTTTGCTTCTTTGACAATATTGAGAATACATCTCCTGTCTCTACGAGCAGTAGCCCCAGGAAGACATCTCACCAAACCACTACTCTCCAGCTCAACACCTCTTATGATAGAATCACCCAGCAACAATTTCCTTCTATCCAGTCCCACCTTTTCATTTTTGTCCTTGGTTGCAGTGCTGCATACCTTAGGCATAGTGGATGGTGGTTCTTCAACTATGGTGTCTGAGCCTGCATCCGTCTTACCACTCACTCTGAAAGTGCCTCAAAAGAATTAAGAAGAGCCACAGATTGTGGGACATGCTTTCTATCCACAACGCTAAGTCTACCAGATCCTACAGTAGTCCATCTGCCGCTCCTAGGAGGCCTCTGTGGCAGTGGCTTTGTAACAGTCATAGCCTGAGTTTGTGTAACAGATAATTTACAAATCTCAGACTTCAAACAGGCAATTTCCTGCTGCAATAAAGAGAGCTGCCTACATATCAGGCACACTCCAAACCTCCAAAAATTGGATCTAAAAACAAACGCATGACAGCTCTTACACTGGACCAAGCCTGCCATTATAAAAGAATGGATTTAAAACCAGCAAATCTTACCTTTTTGTAGGTTTTCTACCTCCTGTCTAACCTCAGACTACCTCCAGAGTATCTCCAGAAGATCTCCTGTAAGTTCACTTTGAAGACTTCACTTAGAAGGCTTGCCAAGCTCAATTAGGACAAGAAATTTTGAAAAAATTAGACTGCCAGGGAGGTTAAAAGTGCCCTTTCAATAAAATGTCTGGTATTGCTGCCTTTATAGATCTCCTTGTTGTTACTATGCTTGCATGTCTGTTAATGCCTGTATAAGTGTCGTGTGTGTATATATATATTTATCCTGTGTATATAAAGTCTGCCTGGCTCTAATTAATGACCATCTGTAATAAATGCCTGCAAAACCTCTACAATTGTGTGTGTGTGTGTATTTCTACATGATGCATATATATATATATATATATATATATATATCACCAATAGTCCTGCAACACCTTTCAGTATCCACACAGAGTCAATTGTTGGTGCTCCGCCAAAGATAATATAGAAAAAAGGAAAATGGCGGCACTCGGTCCAAGATTTAAAAATAAAAAAGTTTTATTAGGTCATTTAAAATAGGTCCGACGTTTCGGCCCACACAGGAGTCATTCTCAAGGTGATACAGGCGTTACATGCATGTGTTTAAATGGAAAACAATCATAATTGGAATACCTGTGACGGTGGGCCTGACCTGACATGGCACAGAAGGGGTGTGAGCTACTTGAGCAGTTAACAGACATGACCCATGGATGTATAAACAAAACAAGGGATTTATTTACAACAGTACTATATACAGCAAGGAACCAGAACACCACAATGAAACAAAAGACCTGAGCACTAGAATTAAACCATAGACCTGAACTAAATATACAATAAATAAACAAACAGATGAACAACCAAGGACCTGGGAAACTATAGGCAGAAAGACATAAGAGAACTAAACACTAGAGTAGTACATGAGTGAAAACATAAACCTGTTTAAACCTAGAGAAGAAACATGAAATGCAACATAAATACCAAACATGAACCATATGAACAAAACAATATGAATAACCAAGGACCTGGGAGACTATAAACAAATGTAAATATAGAACTGGCGGAGGAGTAAACCCAAAACCTGAAAGTAAAGTAATAAAGGGGTAACTAGAACACATACAGGAGAACCTGAGCAAAAGATCCCTACCAGAACTACAAGGTAAGTGAATAAGGACCAAGGAGATCAAGGCTTGGAACAAAGCAGACTGAAACATCAGAATGAGGCAGCGCCCTTCTTAGGGCGATGCCTGCTTATATAGCACATACTAAATGAAAACAATTAGAGTCCAGGTGAGGTCCAGGCTTGGATGTGAACCAAATGTCCAGAACTAAATGCAATGTCCATAGAAGCCAGAGGGGGCGCCAGAAGTGCTAGAATGTTCAAAAACATGACTGGCAACTCCCACCTCTGCCAGAGGGGGCGCAGGACGTCACAATACCAATCCGAGAGATTTCATTGGGTAGTAGCCACAAGTGTCATAGTGCGCAACTCGCAGAGCAGTGTACGTCTCAAAGAAGGCGTTGCATGATTACTGACATAATCCTGTCGCCTAGGCAACTAAAAACAATGCAAAACAATTGCAGAAACAGAAAAGAGAAAACCATGAGAGAGAGGGAGAGCGACATATCGATCAGAAATAGAAAGATTACAAGGTAAGCACTGCAGCCAAGCATCCGAAGGACATCCTAAACGAAAAGTCGTGTATGCATAAATACATCAAGCATATAAGCAAGTGAGTAATTGATACAGATCACGATGCGACCTGTTATTCATAGATAGTGAACTATTATATATGTCATAGCGCCCCAGTGACAAATCACAGAAACCAAGAAAGCATGCCATAAATGTAGTATATGTACTAAATGTAGGAAGAGTGGAGAGAACAACTAATTCAACGATCGTATAGAAAGCTAGAGAAGGAGACATACTCATTCAGTCCTCTAGGTGCCACAGTATCGAGGGTCCTGATCCAATATGTCTCCCTCTGTAGCAATCGCTGGGAGCGGTTGCCACCCCTAGGGAGTGGAGGGACATGATCAATAGCCACGAAACGGAGTGTAGGTAGTCTATGTTGAAATGCCAGGAAGTGTTTAGCCACTGGCTTATCCGTTTGGCCATCCCTATAGGCCGTATTAATAGATGAACGATGGCCTCGAATGCGGTCTCTGAGTGTACGATCGGTCTTCCCCACGTACGCTAATCCACAGGGGCATGTAATCATGTATATCACAAATTCCGTCAGGCAGGTAATGCGATGTTTAATTTTATAAATGCGACCCGTATGTGGGTGTGCAAAAGTAGTTGATAAATTCATGTGATTACATGTAACACACCCAGTGCACCTAAAGCATCCCATTTTTTGCAGGGGAATCTTAGTGGCATATGATTTAACGGCATCTGTGTGTACAAGCAGGTCACGTAGGTTACGCCCCCTGGAGTAGCTAATGAGTGGTTGAGTTTTAAATGAGGTGGGTAATGACCGATCGAAAGAAAAGTTGTTCCAATGTTTTTTAATAGTATTAGCTATCTTGGCACTGTGGGTGTTAAATTTTAAAGGGAGACAAATTCTCGCTGCTTTCACTGGTTGGGGTAACTTCTGATCTCGTGTGCGATTTATCGCCTTCGTAAGAGCATTATCGAGAATATTAGTGGAGTAACCCCCTAACAAGAAAGCGTTGGTACATCTCCAAAATTAGTTTTTTGCATAATTCCAAATCACTGTTATATCTAAGTACTCGTAGAAATAGTAGATAGTAGATAGTACTCGTATCAAAGCCATACATTTTCCTCCATCGCCGTGGCTTATGGCTACTATGGATGTAAAGAGTCTTTACACCATTATTCCCCATGGTGCGGGGATCCAATGTGTCCAGCAAGTATTGCAGGAGTCCCAATGTTATAAAGGTCCACCAATTCAATTTATATTGGAGCTCCTATGGATTGCCCTTTATCAAAATTTTTAAAATTTGAAAATAATCTTTACATACAGTGTGGATCAGGACCCTCGATACTGTGGCACCTAGAGGACTGAATGAGTATGTCTCCTTCTCTAGCTTTCTATACGATCGTTGAATTAGTTGTTCTCTCCACTCTTCCTACATTTAGTACATATACTACATTTATGGCATGCTTTCTTGGTTTCTGTGATTTGTCACTGGGGCGCTATGACATATATAATAGTTCACTATCTATGAATAACAGGTCGCATCGTGATCTGTATCAATTACTCACTTGCTTATATGCTTGATGTATTTATGCATACACGACTTTTCGTTTAGGATGTCCTTCGGATGCTTGGCTGCAGTGCTTACCTTGTAATCTTTCTATTTCCGATCGATATGTCGCTCTCCCTCTCTCTCATGGTTTTCTCTTTTCTGTTTCTGCAATTGTTTTGCATTGTTTTTAGTTGCCTAGGCGACAGGATTACGTCAGTAATCATGCGACGCCTTCTTTGAGACGTACACTGCTCTGCGAGTTGCGCACTATGACACTTGTGGCTACTACCCAATGAGATCTCTCGGATTGGTATTCCAATTATGATTGTTTTCCATTTAAACACATGCATGTAACGCCTGTATCACCTTGAGAATGACTCCTGTGTGGGCCGAAACGTCGGACCTATTTTAAATGACCTAATAAAACTTTTTTATTTTTAAATCTTTGACCGAGTGCCGCCATTTTCCTTATATATATATATATACATACATAATATACATACATACATACACACATTTATTATATTTGTATTATAGGGGCATTATATCGAAATAAAAACACACACACACACACATATATACGTGTATATATATATATATATATGTATGTGTGTGTTATTATTTCGATATAATGCCCCTAAATACATGCCCCTATAATAAATGCATATATATATTCGTATAAATAGAGGGGCATCATATAGAAAAACAAACACACACACACACACACACGTACGTAGAGGTTTTGCAGGCATTTACTACAGATGGTCATTAATTAGAGCCAGGCAGACTTTATATACACAGGCATTATATATAGCTTACAAAAAATGCTTGTCTACATGTGATACGCTCATACACAGTGCATATTACTGTCTGATTTATCGCTGTGCAGCTCTGTGATACACTCATACACACTGCATATTAGTGTATCACAGAGCTCCACAGCAATAAAACTCACAGTAATGTGCGGTGTGTATGAGCGTGAGTTTTATTGCTGTGCAGCCCTGTGATACGTTCATACACACCGCACATTACTGTGAATATTATTGCAGTGGAACTCAGTGATATGCTCATATACACTGCACATTACTGTGAGTTTTATTGCGGTGGAGCTCTGTGATTCACACATACACACTGCACATTACTGTGTGATTTATTGCTGTGCAGCTCTGTGATACACTCATACACACTGCATATTAGTGTATCACAGTGCTGCACAGCAATAAATCAGACAGTAATATGCGGTGTGTATGAGCGTTTTAGAGCCTCACAGCAATAAAACTCACAGTAATGTGCGGTGTGTATGAGCGTATCACAGAATCCACAGCAATAAAACGCACAGCAATATGCGAGTTTTATTGCTGTGCAGCTCTGATACGTATCCTTTTGGTTTTCACTTATCACAATATAGGGCTGGTTTATTTTTTTTTCCAGGGCTGCTTTTTATTCCCAGTCCGGCCCTGCTCAAAAACACACTACATTATATAACCGAGAAACGTCTTCAAAGCCTTCCCTGAATGGGGGGTCTCATCAAAAAATAAAAATTAAATATAAAGGCCATCAGAGGAGTCAGTAGAAAGAGAAATAAAAACAGCATGGGGAGGACGCGTCTTAGAGAAGTCAGGTATGAACTCAAAAATGAGGCAGTGCAGTTGGTTGTTCCCAGCCAGTGTCCCGAGATGGGAGGAACTGCACAGTAGATCGGGTAGTGCAGAATACTCATCCAGGGTCCCCCATCATTCCATGGACAGACATCATTCCTGCAGCCAGTGGAACCGGGATCCCAAACGACTCCAAAAAGGGGCCAGGCCGCCTCGACGGTGCTGATCGAGTGGACAACATTTCCCTTGGCAATTAGCAGCGAGCCTCCCACCCCCAGCAGTATCTCAGGCCATGCTCTCGAAAGGAGAGCAGCAACAGCTCGAAACTTGCAGCGGGACATGAGGGTCACAAAAGGCACATCATGAAATAACAGGAGGGAGGCCCCCCTCAAAAGAAATAGCCGTGTTGAGCAGGACCGACGCCATCATTTTGGCCTTCAACTGCACATCAGCAGCAATGGAGATAATGTCACGAGGGGCAGTCTCAGAGGCAGCTGCAGCCTTGCGAATCCGCATTGCAGCAACAAAAACATCCCCCACTTCCAGAGAGAGACACATCAAATGAGTAACCAGCCTATTAACAAAGGGAAGAAGTGAGATAGTAGGTATCTCCTCCGGTATCCCTCGGATACAGATGTTTCGGCGGCGGTGACGTGCTTCCAGCGTTTCCACCACCCAAGAAAGCGTGTCTACCTGTGATTGTAAGGCCACTATGTCAGCCGTCTGAAGGGAGTGGGACTCCGCAAGCCCAGCCACCTGTTTTACACAGGTCCCTGATTTGGTCTTCCAGCTCCATACAGAAGGGAATTAGATCATTCAGATTCCCAGGAAGATCTCTTGCTGTAATAGCAAGGGTTAACGAGTCAGACAAACCCTCCAGAAAACAGGACACCAGAGTTTCATTATCCCAATTAACCTCAGCAGCAGCGTCTGAAACTCAACAGCATATTCCAACACAGCCTGTTTCCCTGACTTAACCTCATTAACCGTTTAATAGCAGAATTTGTTCTTCAGGAAGGGTTAACCTCCCTAACGGTATTCCCGAGTGTGACTCGGGGTTAAATTTCGCTACTGCGAACGGTAACCCTGAGCCACACTCGGGCTGGATGTATACTCACCTCCTCCTGGCTCCCTCGCTGTCACCCGCAGTGTGATCGTGGCGAGCTGCTCCCTGTGAGTCACACGGTGCAGGGGGCGGGGCCATCATAAAATAAATATTTTTTACAGTTTACATTTGGATTATACAGTGTAATGTTTATGAACGGCCACTAGGTGGCAGTACAGGATAAGAAATAGACCATACATCCTCTTACTCTTGTTTTCAGACAGATTTCAGTGTTTTTTGTTTGATTATTTTATTGAATATCATTTATTTGCATTATTTTGGATAATTATTTTTGGGATAATAAATTATTATGTCGTGTTTCAAACTTTATCGGACTCAGTGTATTTACTATTTATTTTTTATTTATTTATTTATTTATAAAGGATTTTACCAGTAAGGACTCTTGATTGCACGGATTTCAGTGCGTGATTCCTAACTATTACATGCTAACTATGTACAGAAACACGTTTCCTTAAAAAAAAATTGAGACTCTTTTAGACACGAAATTTTGAAAAAATTAGACCGCCAGGGAGGTTAAACACACTTTTTAAAGGTGGTAACAAATTCCTCGTAGTTATTTTTTATGGGATTTTTAGACTCCCATAATGCAGTAGCCCAGTCTAAGGCCTTGTCTCTGAGATGGTTAAAAATAAAACATACTTTAGCTCTGTCAGTTGTACATATGAGGATTTAACTCAAAACATACATCAATTTGATTCAGAAATCCTCTGCATGCAGCAGCCTCACCACTGAAACAGAGGACAACATGCACACCGGGGCAGCAGCCTCACCACTGAAACAGAGGACAACATGTGCACCAGGGCAGCAGCCTCACCACTGAAACAGAGGACAACATGCACACCGGGGCAGCAGCCTCACCACTGAAACAGAGGACAACATGCGCACCGGGGCAGCAGCCTCACCACTGAAACAGAGGACAAAATGCGCACCGGGGCTGCAGCCTCACCGCTGAAACAGAGGACAACATGCGCACCGGGGCAGCAGCCTCACCACTGAAACAGAGGACAACATGCGCACCGGATCAGCAGCCTCACCACTGAAACAGAGGACAACATGCGCACCGGGGCAGCAGCCTCACCACTGAAACAGAGGACAACATGCGCACCGGGGCAGCAGCCTCACCACTGAAACAGAGGACAACATGCGCACCGGGGCAGCAGCCTCACCACTGAAACAGAGGACAACATGTGCACCAGGGCAGCAGCCTCACCACTGAAAGAAACAGAGGGCAACATTTGCACTGGAACAGTGGATTTAACCATAGAAGTGTCAGAACGGGTTATAGGAGTAGGTGAGGGAGACTGCACGCAATCTGTATTCTCGAAGAACGTTTCCAGCAACATTGCAAAATGATACATCTTGTCATCAGCCTCCCTTTTATGTGAACAGCAAGCAGCAAACTGCTGGGCAATGTCTGCAGGGTCCATGGCCCTGACGTAATGTAAGGATATAGAGTCACCCAGCACGCAGACAAAACCCAGCAAGGCAAGAAAAAACCCTAAACTGAGAAGCTGGTCCTTAGAATGGCCAGGTACTAATCTAAAATACATACAAGTACAGATCAGGGACAGGAGAGATATCGTAGTAATAACAAGCTAGAGGTCGGTACACGTGATAAACATAACCCAAGGGATAAACACAGAAATCACAGTCAAATATACAAGCCAGTAGGGATGAGTGGTTCGGGTTCGGACAGTTAGGAGTTCGGCCCGAACTTAGCCTGTTCGGGTAGATCGCGAACTCCGAACATTTCCGGGTGTTCGGCGCATGTTCGAGTCCACAATGCATCACAATAGCCCACAATGCATTTTCCCACTGGCCAGAAGCTCGTAATTGGCTACAGCCTTGCACCTGACCACAGGTCTGGTGCAAGACAGGTTCAACAGTATGCCAATCACGGCTCAGAGTCCTGATTGGGCAAATTTTGCCCAATCATGGGCTCACAGAGCTAAGTCCCGCAGCACACTATATAAGGTTTCCACGCGCCGATTCTGCACGCATTTCAGAGGAAATTTCAGAGGAGATTGTTGTGTGTTGTTACTGCCAGTCTGCCACGCTACTGGGGGGTCTGGGGGGGTCTCATTTCTACAAAATATCAGGGAATTGATATGTGTGTCTTGTCACTGTGCCAGCAAGTTTTTTGGGGCTCACTAATTTCTTTAAAACATTTGTGAATTGAGGTGATCTGTGTCTTGTCACACATCCAGTACCACGCAGTATTTTGGGGCTCACTAATTTCTTTAACCCCTTAGTGACCGGGCGGTTTTACACAAATCCGTCCTTTAGTGACCGCTGCTGTTTTTACGTTTCTGCGCTGTTAGTGTTTAGGTCAAATTTTCCTCTTACTCGTTTATTCAACCCACACATATTATACACCCTTTTTCCCGCTATTAAATGGACTTTCTAGAAATACCATTATTTCCATCATATCGAATAATTTACTATAAAAAAAATATGAAATATGAGGAAAAAATGGTAAAAACACACTTTTTCGTAATTTTATCCCCAAAATCTACAACCACCAATAAAGACCCCAGCTAAATAGTTTCAAAATTTTATCCCAAGAAAAGAAATACCCAATTTTTACATGTTTTTGCCTTTTAACCCTTTCACTGCTGAGCCAGTTCACCTATGTGCGCTGCACTCATTCTGACCATTTTGTGCTAATTATTTTGAGATGACAGCCTAGGTCCTATTTAATTAAATCCCCCCCAGACAAAAAAAACTTAAATTTTTTTATTTTTTATTTTATTTAATTTTATTATTATTATTTTTTTTATTTTATTTTTTTATTTTTATTTTAAACCAAACCTGGTCATGTTTGGTATCATTGGAAAGGCGATGATCAGGCCTTTCAAATGATGTCGAAGATGACCATCTAGCTGCCATGGATCTGGAAATAAGGGGATCCTTAGGATCCCCTTATCTCTACATGGCAGCTAGATGGTTAACTGGCCCACTGACATCCTCACACATATGGTGAGGTTGTCAGTGGATGGGGGGGGACCTGGAGGCTTGGCTGACATCCAAGATGTCAGCCCCCCTCCAGGTTCGAATCGCGTTTTGGCGCCAATTTGCGCCGAAACGTGATTCGGCGGCGAAACGGTTAATGCCATACACCGCTGAAAAGGGGAGACTCTCCCCTTTTCAGCGGTGCAAAAAGCATCTCCCTAGCTTCAATGGTTGGGGAGATAGAGGGCTCCGAAGGAGCCCCCCCTCCCCTCCATTGATTTGCATGGGGACGCCTGCTGATGACGTCACCTCGCAGCGTGGCGATGTCATCAGCCTCGCCTGCCAATGTAAATCACATGGGCAGGCTAACTCCCTGCCAGATCGCCGAGGGATCCAGCGAGGGAGGTGAGTATCGGGCGGGAGGGGGATTAGTCGCCGCTGACGTACCCTGTATGTCCGCGGGTCTAAGGGAGACCTGTGGACATGACGTACAGGGTACGTCAGCGGTCCTTAAGGGGTTAAAACATTTGTGAATTGAGGTGATCTGTCTCTTGTCACACAGCCAGTACCACGCAGTATTTTGGGGCTCACTAATTCCTACAAAACATTTGTGAATTGAGGTGATCTTCTGTGTCTTGTCACACAGCTAGTACCACGCAGTATTTTGGGGCTCACTAATTTCTTTAAAACATTTGTAAATTGAGGTGATCTTCTGTGTCCTGTCACACAGCCAGTACCATGCAGTATTTTGGGGCTCACTAATTTCTACAAAATATTTGGGAATTGTTATAATCCGTGTGTTCTCACTGGCTGCCACCCATCAAGGGGTTTCACTGCCACCCATCAAAGGGTCTCACTGATTTATAGGAGGTTTCACTGCCACCCATCAAAGGGTCTCACTGCCACCCATCAAAGGGTCTCACTGATTTATAGGAGGTTTCTCTGCCACCCATCAAGGGGTCTCACTGATTTATAAGAGGTTTCACTGCCACCCATCAAAGGGTCTCACTGATTTATACCAGAGTTCTGTAAATCTTTAATCTTTATACCAGAGTTGAAACAGAGTTCTGTATATATTTAATCTATATATCACTCACCATGTCTGAAAGAACAAAAAGGACAGGCAGACGCTCCCAGACACAGATAAGAGGGCAAGCAGCCCCTGTGTCGGGAGGCTGTGTCTCTGGTCGTGGTGGACGTGGTGCATCCTCTGCAGGGGCACGCTTGTCCTTTATATCTGGTGCTGGCCGTCTTCTTAACCTGCAGCAACATACAGAGGATTTGGTGGATTGGCTAGCCAGGCCATCCTCATCCTCCGAGTCCTCTGCCAGCCAGGCTTCTAGTGCTTTACATTCCACCTCAGCTGCCAAAGCATCTAATGCAGCCTCCATGTCCACAGCTACTCCTGCCGTAGCCTCGCTATCACACACAGAGGAGTCAGCTGAATTGTTTGACTACAATGACAGTGACATGCTGCTTGAGGATGTGCAGCAACTACAGTGCTCTGATTCAATCTCTGAGGTTGAGCAAGGGAGTATAATCAACCTAGAGGAAGGGGGTGCCAGTGATGACACATAAATAACTGTTGCCCCAGCAGCTGCAGCATACTGCCAAGTTGGCTCCAGTGACGAGGAGATAGGGGTGAAGATGACATTGATGATGAGATAACTGACTCCACCTGGGTGCCAGATCAAACTGAGGAATCAAGTGAGGAGGAGGAGGCACAGCAAACACGAGGCACAACATCCTCTGTTACCAACCGTAGCACTAGCCAGTCCAAGGCATCAGATGTCAGAGCTGCTCCGGTGCAGAGCGCTGTTGTCTCAAAGAACACATGCAGGAACTCTGCTGTCTGGGAGTTCTTTAAGAAATGTGCAGCAGACCCCACCATTGCTATTTGTAATCTATGTCAGAGGAGGCTGAAGCGTGGGATAAACACCAGACACTTGGGTACCACGTGCTTGAGGTGAAATATGACCACCCGCCACGCATCCCATTGGCGCAAAACTTTGCGTAGGTCCTCCTCCTCCTCATCTGTCTCTACCCCCACTGTATGTCCTGCCATGTCATTGCCTACAACCTCCACTGACAGGGATAATGCTACAGTAATGGATGTACCAGGTACTTCCTCACAATGTGACATCCTCCCAGCAGCTGAAGATTTACGCAGTCAAATTACGTCGCCGCAGCTGCTGCAGCATAAGAAAAAATATAGTCCCAACCATCCCCAAGCACAGCGTCTAAATGCCAGCTTAGCAAAATTACTCGCATTGCAGCTGCTGCCTTTCCAGCTGGTGGACTCTGCTCTCTTCCGTGAATTTGCTGAATGTGCTGTACCACAGTGGCAGGTTCCAAAACGCCATTACTTTTCACGCAAGGCCATTCCAGCACTATACCAGCACGTGGAAGACAATGTTATCCAGTCATTGGGAAAGGCAGTCAGCAACAAGGTGCATGTGACTTTAGACACGTGGTCCAGCAAGCATGGACAGGGTCGTTACATTTCCTTCACGGCACACTGGGTAACTCTGATTGCAGCTGGGAGGGATCCAAGACGGGGCTCTGTGCTGGTGCTTGTTCATCCACCACGCCTCCAGAAAGCTGCTTGTATGAGGTCTGTCTGCTCCACCACCACCACCTCTCCCTCTTCCTCCTCCTCCTCCTCCTTCTCTGTCTCTGGCGAAGTGGCAGTTAAACCGATGCCTGACAGGGTCTATGCAATGGCTCAAGCAAAAAGAAGCCATACTGTGCTTGAGCTGGTTTGTTTAGGGGACAGGAGCCACACCGGGCCAGAAATTCTGTCAACTCTGCAGGGCCAGGTGCAGAGATGGTTAAAACCACACCAGCTTGAGCTGGGAATGATCGTCTGTGATAATGGCAGTAACCTTCTCTCCGCCCTACGCAAGGGTAAATTGATGCATGTACCATGCCTAGCACACGTCCTAAATCTGGTGGTACAGCGTTTCCTAACCAAGTACCCAGGGCTGCCAGAGCTTCTCAGCCAGGCCAGAAAAGTCTGCAGCCACTTCAGACGGTCATTCCCAGCAAGCGTTCGCCTGGCAGAAATTCAAAGAGAATTCCACCTTCCCACAAACCGTCTGATCTGTGACATGCCCACCAGGTGGAACTCGACATTAGCAATGCTGCAGCGTCTGCACAAGCAGCAGAGGGCCATCAACGAGTACCTCTGTGAGTATGGCACAAGGACAGGTTCAGGTCAACTTGTTCCCCCCCCCCGCAGTGGTTGATGATCAAGGATGCATGCACTGTACTGTCACCATTTGAGGAGGCAATGAGGATGGTGAGCAGGGACAGTGCATGCATCAGTGACACAATTCCTTTAGTGTTCCTGCTGGAGCACACTCTGCGGGGAATTATAGATGTGGCTCTAGAGGCAGAGCAGCGGGAGGAAGAGTAGGCCTTACCTAGCTCTCAAGGCCCCAGTCTTTCAAGGACAGCATTCCAGCGGGTCCTACTCAGATCAGACAGGAGGAGGAAGAGGAGGAATATTTAAGTAGTGGGGGCATTGAAGGTGGGGATTCCTCAAGAGAGGGTTTCGTGTGCCCAGAAACAGAAGGGCTAGTGCGTGGCTGGGAGGAGAAAGTGCACGATACGGTCATCCTCATTGACCAGGAAGAGTCGGAAGCTAATGCCACCTCCAACCTACGCTGCATGGGCTCCATAATAATGCAAAGCCTGCTAAAGGACCCCAGGATTCGTGCTATCAAGGAGAGGGATCATTACTGGTTGGCAACCCTTCTTGATCCACGATACAAGGGTAAAGTTGAAGAGCTTATCCTGCCCGCACAGAGGGAGCACAGGATGAAAAAACTTGAGGACGCTATAAAGCGACACTTGTGTAACACCTTTCCAGGCACTGGTAGATTACCAAGTGCTGACACAAGTGCTTCTGAGGCTGCGGATGATCAGAGGAATAGTGGTGAAGGCCAGGGCCGCTTGACTGATGCATTTTTTTATTTTTTTAGTCCACGACGCCCAGGGACATCAAATGTAGGCACCCATTGCCAGAGTCTTCACCATATGGTGCAGGACTACCTAGGGGCAAGGGCAGACCTGGATACCTTTCCAGCAGATGATCCACTGGCTTACTGGGTATTGAGATTGGATCACTGGCCAGAACTTAGCCAATATGCTATGCAGCTACTAGGTTGCCCTTCATCCAGCGTGCTTTCAGAAAGGACGTTCAGTGCCGCTGGAAGTTTTGTCACAGACAAAAGAGTGCGTCAGTCCACCGACTCTGTAGACCGGCTGACATTTATAAAAATGAATCAGTCCTGGATCAGCAGCTATCAACCCCCTGATGCTGACGTAACGGAATAGATCGGGGATGTCTTCTGCATTCACAAAACCTCCAGCACTGAACTCTTCCACAATACCACAAAAGGGTTACGGTGTGAATGCACTTGCTGCCATGAAAGGAGCAATATTTGGCTGCACTGACACCTGTGCCAGATTTATATCATGTTAATTTTTTGAACCGCAGGGTCCAACCCTGTACTCTTCCACAATACCACAAAAGGGTTACGGTGTGAAGGCACTAGCTGCCATGATAGGCACAATATCTGGGTACACTGACGCCTTGACCAGAATCATATCTTTTTATTATAGGACCACATGGTCCACCTCTGCATTCTTCCACAATACTACAGAGGGGTTACTGTATGATGATACTTGCTGGCCTGGCACCAAAGGCACAATATCTGGGTGCACTGACGCCCATTACCAGATAAAAAACTTTTCAATACAGGACCACATGGTCCACCCC
Source organism: Leptobrachium leishanense (assembly GCA_009667805.1). NCBI lineage: Eukaryota > Metazoa > Chordata > Amphibia > Anura > Megophryidae > Leptobrachium > Leptobrachium leishanense. The sequence continues at coordinate 197,279 of RXON01000053.1, forward strand.
TGCATTCTTCCACAATACTACAGAGGGGTTACTGTATGATGATACTTGCTGGCCTGGCAGTCTTGCACCAAAGGCAGAATATCTGGGTGCACTGACGCCTTTACCAGATGCATATCTTTTTAATATAGGACCGCAAGGTTCACCCCTGCATTCTTCCACAATACTACAGAGGGGTTACTGTATGGTGATACTTGCTGGTCTGGCAGTCTGGCACCAAAGGCACAATATCTGAGTGCACTGACGCCCATTAACAGATAAAAAAAAACACTTTTCAATATAGGACCACATGGTCCACCCCTGCATTCTTCCACAATACTACAGAGGGGTTACTGTATGATGATACTTGCTGGCCTGGCAGTCTTGCACCAAAGGCACATTATCTGGGTGCACTGACGCCTTGACCAGAATCATATCTTTTTAATATAGGACCACATGGTCCACCCCTGCATTCTTCCACAATACTACAGAGGGGTTACTGTATGAGGATACTTGCTGGCCTGGCAGTCTTGCACCAAAGGCACAATATCTGGGTGCACTGACGCCTTTACCAGATGCATATCTTTTTAATATAGGACTGCAAGGTTCACCCCTGCATTCTTCCACAATACCACAGAGGGGTTACTGTATGATAGTACTTGCAGGCCGGGCACCAAAAGCACAATATTTGGGTACATTGCCACTGACGCCTGTATCAGATTCATATCCTCAGAGGGGTTACGGTGTGACGGCACTGTTGGGGACGCTAAAGGACCAATTTTGAAGCACCTATTGTTACTTTCATCCAAAGCCTGCATAAGTTTCACAATAATTTAGCCAAAAAAAAATCAGTAAACTTTTTTTCTCCGTGTCCGAAAATGTCTCCTCTTTTCATACAGACTGCCGCCCCAAGCAGTTGTTTATGGATAGATTAAAGGAAAAACATTTACCGTCATTTGAAACATCATTTTTTTGTTTTTAAGTGTTTCTATACATCCTACAAATCCGCCACTTCACAGGAAGGTTATGGGGACCTCCTAGGCACGATATTTGAAGGAATTTTTCGTTTTTATTTTTTAAGCCTTATTTCATGGAAAACTCACTGTCCCTTTAAAAACGTATTTTTTTAAACTTTTTGTCCTTGTTTCCTATCCCCCAGGGCACTACCCCGACCCCCATACACCTTTTATGGCAAATATGTAGCATATATGCCCTCTTGGAGGGCACTCTAAAAACCGAATTTTCAGCCCCATTGACTTGCATTGGGTTCGGGTTCGGGTCCGAACATTTGGAAAAATTCAGGTTCGGGCCCGAACCGAACTCGGGGGGTGTTTGGCTCATCCCTACAAGCCAGAAGTCAAACCAGAAAACCAATATGCAGAAGCTAAAGACACGCACTGAAGGCTAGAATAAACCACGTCAGGGCTCAGAGCACAGTCAGTGACTGATATTTAAAGGCCTAGATCCCTGACCAGGTGCGGCATTCAAAGTGGCCTGATTCAGAGACTGGTGTCCTCTCTGTTGGGAAGGCCGCACTGCAGGAGCACCAGCAGGCATGACAGGAAGCCCAGGGTCGCACTCCACACCAGCGGATCCAGAACAGGGGCCCAGGATTTAAATCCAGGAAGTGCAGCTCACTTTTTACTCTAACAGATATACATGAAAAATAATAGCTTTATAATTTCCTGTATTAATATATAAATATGGTGATTCAAATACATGCCTTAGTTAATATGTCCCCTTTGGTTTGAAATGCTTCCTTTTAAGCTACAAAGGGGCTACTTGTTAAGTTCTCCCTCTCCCCTTCTGTCTATCACTCGTGATATTGGGTGACTTAGGAATGTTTATATAAACCAGATGTGTTTAAGTTTACCCATTTCAGATGTGGCAATGTATCTGCGCCATTTGAATGCTGATGTGATCTGTTTCATGATTGGCTCTTACATCACATCCTTGTTACGGGGCAGAGATGAACTATGTCTTTTGTTGGAACAATATCATTGGTTATAAATGTGTCTGAGTTTTAATAAAAGACCTGGCTGAACAAAGACACGCCAAATATATTTGAAGCACCAAATCCTGTGTGATTGACTTCAATTATCTCCGCTATAGCGTAGCACCGCTCCATGCATCATTCTTGATTGTATGAGAGAAATAACAGAAGTTTTCTGGGATGCATTCTTTGGTAACTATGAATAGGAATATTGATTTGATTTGATATTATTATACATATAACAATACAGATATATCAGTTAAGGGACAATCCCCCGTCATGAATACAACACAGATAACATCAACAGATCCAATAACAGGACAATGAAGGAACCTTCAAACAATGGATAGTTATTTATTTATTTATAAAGGATTTTACCAGGAAGGATAGTTGACAAAGTCACTAGCAACTCTTACCTTAATCTGGCTGCTAGAGAAACCTCCCC